>JAQZBX010013167.1:0-40211 GCA_029593785.1 Cabassous unicinctus | reverse complement strand
CCAAATGAGGGAGTCAGACATACTAGGTTATCATGAAATATTTGCAGGCTTTCATACAAAGGATTCATTGTAGAAGGTTCCAGAAGGGAAAACTTGACCTACAAGAGAGAAGCTACAAGGAAACCTTTCAGCTAAATCTGAAAAACACTTTTGCTGAGAATTTCAGGTGTCCAACAATTCCTAAGGCAGCTTGGGATTTTAGATAGAGGCTAGATGTCACGTCAGCTGTGTTCTTAGCAGCCTTCCTCCATGAGGAGGCTGGGCTAGATTACCTCAAAAGTTCTTCCAAATGTACAAGACTAGTCTATGATTCCCATGGATCCCACTTAGGTATCATATAAGTACCACAATCAAACACCTTTCTCCACATCCCCACACAAAACAAGCTCTTCTCCCTGACCTACCTCCTACAGAAAAATCAAAAGCAGAAGAGGGAAAAGGCCTTCAGAGCAAGTGCAGGATTGTGTGCCTCTCTCACACTCCAGAAGGTCCCAGGATTGGTTCCCAGTGCCACCTAAAGAGAAGACAAGCAGACAGAGAAGAGCACACAGCAAATGGACACAGAGAGCAGACAACAGGGGCGGGGGGAGAAATAAATAAATAAATCTTAAAATAAAAAAAATAAAAAAAATTGAGACCAGCAGATACCAGTGGTTAGACTATTTAATTTTTATTAAGAAATGAAAACTACAGAAGCAATTCCATGTACAAACAAATAAGAGGAGGAAATGGTTAGGTGGGAGAAAACAGATTAATACAGCAATGGTGCCTGGCAGTTGTGGCTATCCAATAATCTTCACTGCCCGAATCCAACTCCTCTAATCATGCCAACTCTAGGGAAAACCAAGCCGTGTCATTTCAGAGCAAACAGACTGTGCCGACAGGGTTGTGGTTTTCTCTGCCATAGCCCATGTTTTCTCTCCTCACAGTAGCTGAGAGAAACCTACAGGACAGCTTTCAGAAAAGGTCTATGAATACCTTTAACCTGCTCTGAGGCCCCAGGTGGCAGAAGCTGCTAAGATGCAGAACTCATGCCAAGAGGGCATCAGTTTTCATAACATTCTCGGATACTCAGATGTGTGAGACATGCCTCGCCAGAGTATTTGACACCTCTTGTCAGGAATATCCTGAACACAAAGAATGGAGAGACAAACCACTGGTAGATGATCAGACTGTTGAACAGCTGAAAAATTCTGGTAAAGTGTGCCCACCCAAGAAGGTGAGAAGCAAAAAATGGAACTCAAAATATAAATATTATCACTCCAAGTCATAGCCTTAGCCCAGGAATTCTGTGGGGTGATCCATCTGCAAAGCCCTGCCCAACCTCCAAGTCCATCAGCAATACTGTTGCATGTCTATAAAGCACAAAGAGAACTGAGCACTTGCTTCTGACTTCCCAAACCAGAAACGCAGAATTAGTTACTCTGGACGGCCCTGGGCCTCAGAACTGCTGAAGGATCATTTTCCGTTTCAGGTCATGGCTGAACTTGTTCATCCTAAAGAGTTCACTGTCGTAAAAAGCTGAGAGGTTGTGGATGTTGATCTGACGAGCCTAAAACGACAAAGTTGTCACGTGAGCGGACAGTGATGGGAACAATAAGCCCCAGTATGTCTACAGAGCTCTGCAGTTCCAATGCACTTTCAAGGACTTTGCTCCTCAGAGGCAGTGTAAGAAGTTTCATCTCTATTTCACAGAGGAAAAACCAAGCACCAAGAGGTGGGTTAAGGGTCTGGAGCTAGATGAAATGGGTCCAAACCTTAGCTCTGCCAGTTACTGCACAAGCGTGGACAAGTTACTTGATGACTACGTGCCTGTTCCCTCCTTTGTAAAATGGGATGATGATAACAGGACCTATCCCATTCGATGGCCATCAAGATTAAAAATACCTGGAACAGTGCACAGCACGCCATAAGCGCCAAGGCCCCACAGGTGCTTCATGGCTGAACAAGGACTTTTTTTTCCACCACCGTGCTTGAGCCCCCAAAGATGACCCTGACAATCCCAAGGTCGCAAGCCCAGATGCTCACCTCCCACTCCAGGTCCATACCTTGTCCACCAAGTCCTTCTCAGGCACTTCAATCGTGTCCTGTTGGGCCCCAAAGCGGTTGCGTTGATACGTCACCTGCTCTGCCACTAACTGCTTCAATATGAAGAGCAACAGCTCATTGTTATCGCGCCGGAAGGAAAGATAGCGGGCGAAAGTCTGCAAGAGAAAAGTAAAAGTCACGCTTTGCTTCACCACCTGCTCAGAGCTGCCAGACCAGGGAGGTGCTGCCCACAGGAAGGACAGTAAAGCCTGGGGTTCAGGATGGGGCCTCCAAGCGTGAGCACACACCCACCTTCCGCATGCTGCGCATGACGCTAAACTTCTGAGTGTCAATGAAGCTCTCCAGCATCACGCGGATGGCCATGTTGACATCGTCTTCGATCACGTAGTCCCGCAGATGGATGCGAGCGTGGGCCTCTGCCATGCGGATCATGGACTCGATGTGCCGTACCGTGATGGGGATGCTGCCTGTTGCCTGCAGAGAAGGACATCGTCAGGTCATCCTCAGGCAGGAAATTGAAGCAGGGAAAATGAACGAACAGCTCTCTCAGCAGCCCGAAGCAGGACGATTCACCTGGCAATTCTACAGTGGGAGTTCTCAACTGACCTAAAGAGCTCACTGGCATAAGAGATGAACTCACTTTCCATTCCTTCTCTGAAGCACGATGGCGGTGCCCAGGGGATGCTGAATGTGCCTGGATGGTGACTATCACGCCTGCAAATCTCTGCTCCCACTACTAACTTATACATGCACCTCAGAGCAGAGTCGCTGACATTTGCCGCCAGCTGTACTTGTTACTGTCACGTAACCAAGTATTGCACAACCAAATGCAGTGTGAGCAAAGTTGTGGCTTCTGTGAAAACTAAATTGAATACTTTGAAAACGTAAAGTTAAAAAGCTAAAAAAAAAAGAAAAAGCTGCTGTTACATTAGGAATAGGTAAGACATACATGTCTACAAGAATTCTGCAATCCAACTGCTTACAAGTTGCCTTTAAATTCTCACTCCACTGTGGATGAACCCAAACTGGTTCTCAGATCACATGTTTGGATGAGATTGAGGCAAAGTTGATATGGTACGTAACCAAAAGACCTTGGCCCTGTACCAACAGAGACAAATATACACTTCCACTTCACCTAAAACAAAACGATGACCTACCTAAGTATCACTTTAACACTTTTTGCATTAATTGACCATCTACCAACCCCCAACTGCATAGACGAGAAAGCTTCTCCTATGCTTCCTTCTCTACACATCTTAGCCCAGCCCATCCCTTCCAGGCCTTACACGGGGCCCTCACCATGGATTCTTTCCGCAGGTCACTGTACATCTTAGCCACCTTGTCCTGATCCATCTGGTTGAGCTTTGGGTGGACCTTCTCCTTTGCATAGATGATGTACTTTCTCAGGACCTCCTGAGGCAGAGGCTCCACGCCATAAGTGTTGGGCATGGCGGGCTCTGGGGCGCTGCCGTTGACCCGCTGCTCCTCCTCCTTGTTGCTGGGGTGGTGTCTGACATGGCTGCCCACCACAAAGCGGGCCAGCATCTCATCCTAGGAGACAGCAGGAGGGCATGTGCTAAGGGTGAGTTCTCTGACCTGGATGGGACCGGCCAGCGAGCTGGAAGAAATGGAAAGCTGTAGATGCCAGGAGAACGAGGTATGGCAACCACCTAGATCCTACACCTACTAGCTGCCAGGCACAGCGTCAGGCACCGAGGATACCGGGAAACATGACCAAGCCCTCCCAGCGCCTACTTCCTTTGTGAGGAGAGAGAAAACAAAGATAGCTTTCAAAAATTAACTACTGCACAGATAAAACAGGTATTAAGAAAAACAGGGCAAGGGGACAGCGGGTCTGAGGGGACTACTCTAGTTAAGATTGTAAAGTCACTCTCTGAAGGAGCCAGCTGAGCTGGGAAGAGGAGGATACAGTCACATGACAACTGAGATGAGTGCTCCAGGAAGAGGAAATAGCCGAGTATAAAACCCCAAGGCTTGGCATTTTGAAGGGCAGTACAGGTCAAGAGAAGAGAACAAGGAGAGTGGTTACAGATAAAGTCAGTCAGACAGGCGAGGGACAGCTCAGTGGAAAACTACTAGCAGGTTGTTCAGGAGTGGCAAGACCTGAGTTATGCTTTCAAAAGATGGAGAATGACCTAAATGGGCACAAGTGTGGAAGCCAGCGGGGCAAGCACCAGATGACTGTAGTACTTCAGGTAAGACACAGAGCGAGGACCTGGGCTATAGCCAAGAAACAGTGGGAGTGGTCAGATACAGGAAATAATTTGGAAGTAGGACCAACAGGGCTTGATGGCAGATTCTGATGGGTGGGGGGCCAGGGAGGGGTGCTGGTGAAAGAAAGAGGACTCAAGGATGACTTCCAGGCATGAGAGGGGACCAAGGGAACAAGACAAAAAACAAGACACCGCTGGTCTGGGCCATGCCTCCCTGCCCCCGAGCACACAAGTCTAGGCACGCTACACAGTTCCAAGCCTCACTCAAGGTCTCCAGAACTTCCTGCCCGTAACCCCAGGAACATGGGAGCTGTGTACCTGGACCGGATCCACTGTGTCCCTCACCACACACAGGATGTCGAAGCGGGAAATGATGGGCTCTGTGAGGTCCACGTTTTCTGAGAAGGTCAGTGAGGGGTCATAGCGCCCTCCTGTAATACAAAGGTATCTCTCCATTAGAGATCATCAGAGCTCCCCGCCACATTCTCTCTTCTTACTTCAGAAAGTTCTTTCCAACCCCAAGTAGCTTCAGCGACAGAAGGGGTAAAGGAATTGGAAAAGATAGATGATGGATACACTACACCTACTACTCCTTAGATATTCTAGACAAGACATAGAAAAAGGCTTTCCCCACCAGCAATTACCTGAAACAGCCTTTAAGCAGAAAGCTGAACAGCTTCCCAGGGAGGAAAAACTGAGAATAATATGTGTGACAGCACCTGGGCTCTCTAAATCACTTCCTGGCTAAGACCAACAACCAACTCCACCCCAGCTTAGATGATGCACTGCAATTCTCCTCCCATGTCTTCCACGAAAAATATCGACTTTCGGAGACCATGGCTCACCAAAAAACGAGCTGTCCCCAGTCCTACTTCCACCTTTTCTCCCTCTGGCAAGAAATGTAGAGGAGAGGACTGTTTTCTTTTGACCATCTCCTCCCTCACATTTGCATCTAGGAAGCCCCCACCTCCAGTGACTGGAATAGGAGGCTCCTGTGAGCTCTTGATTCACCAAGGTGTGATGCCTGGTTCTTCTCCCCTTTTGGCAGGCCCCAAGCCCCTCTGCCCTGGGAGTGCCTGGGATACCTATGGGGTTGGCAGCAGCAATGACCGTGCAGCGAGCCTGCAGGGAGGTGACGATCCCAGCCTTGGAAATGGAGATGCTCTGCTGTTCCATAGCCTCATGGATGCTGGTTCTGTCCTGGTCATTCATCTGCAAGAGATTCAAAGGCCCATCTCAGCCCGATTCCTGCCTCTCCCATCGTCTCAGGTCCCAACGCTCTCAATTACCAGACACTTTCCCCCACCAAGGACACTAGGCCCCTGTACCCTGAATCCCACCAACCCAGTGGCCCAGAGACCCACCTTGTCAAACTCATCAATCAGACACACTCCTCGGTCAGCCAGGACCAGGGCTCCGGCCTCTAAGGTCCATTCCCTGCTGACGGGATGCCGCTGAACATATGCCGTGAGGCCGACAGCCGAAGCCCCCTGGCCAGTGGTGAAGATGGCGCGGCTAGACACTTTCTCAACATATTTGAGGAACTGAGACTTAGCCGTGCCAGGGTCTCCGCACAAGAGCACGTTGATATCCCCTCTCACCTTGTGCTTACCACCTGGAGGAGGCAGATGGAAGTTTAGGGAATGGGAAAGAAAAGGAGGCGAGGGGTGGAAGAGGTTAGCTGAATTATCGCCACCAATTTCTCAACCTGTTATTAGGAATGGCAAAGGGGTTCTGTCTAGAAGGGACATAATATCCTGTGACCCACAATTCCACTTCTGAGTGAGCACTTATCCCAGAGATAACACCTGCAAAGATACATAAGGAAGCAGGTATAAAAACGTTCACTGCACATGTCGAAAACAGGAACCGATGCAAATGTTCTTCAAATGGAAGGAGAGCTAAATAAACTCTGCTACGTGAAATCTTACACAATAATATGAAAGAATGAAGTTGTTCTGTATGCACTATTATGTAAAAATGTCAAACATGCACACGAGTGGGAAAAACGGGGGATAATATTATGTATACAGACACCACTTACACAGACGTATAGGGAAAACTTTTAAAATATAAATATGGGTATACATGTCGTGAAAAACTATTTCTGTAGAAATACACGTGTAGGTGGATGTAAACGCCCATACACAGGTCTGGAAGTACATACACCCAAATAGAGAGGGGGACTGGGTTTGGAAAGGGTGGTTCGTGGTGACTTTAGCTTTATCTGTGACTTCTACTTTGTAAAGAATATTTAACAGAAATATAAAAATCCACAAATTGTTTTTATAGTTAAAATGGAGTATTTCAAAAGACAAAAAGTAAACTAAAGAGAAGCCAAAAAGAATGTGCTCAAATCTCAGAGGAAGACAGTTGTGGAGGTAGAAAAAGATGCTGGCACCATGGCACCCAGGACACCCACTGTACTCTGACTCTGACAATTCTCCCCGCTACGGTGACCTCATCCCTGTCTGGCCATTCTCCCCAGGTGCCCACGCTTTAAACACAGTGCTGCCTCGTCCACCCCCAGAATGCTGGCTCCCCGAAGATAAACCCACGAAAGGCACTGCAGAGGATGGGTCGGTGGGTGGTGCCCACTGCAGCTCACCTGGGTTTTTGGGCTCTCCTCCAAACAGAGCCAGGGCCAGGCCCCTCTTGATGTCTTCATGCCCATAAATGGAAGGAGCGATACTGGCAAAGACCTGAGAGGAGGGAGGGAGAGCCAGTGGGAATGGGAATCTCTGTCCTCAAGGCCGAGTGGACTTCATATCCAAGCAGAGGCGGCAGCTACCCCTGGAGCCCTTATCTCAGGAAATGGGAATTCCCCAGCTCAAGGGTACCCACTCTACAAATGCTGAAATTCCACCACGCCCCGCTGTCAAGCCCTGCCGTGGGACGAGGAGCCTTTTAATTAGTCGGTCTGAACACTTCCACGAGATTCTTCTTTTCTTCTGAAGGAGGTAATGGGAAGTAAAGGATCTTTGGTCATAGCTTTCTTTCCATGCGATTGCTTTCACAGCACTTAAAACTACATGAAGTGGCCTTGTTTCTTTGTTTTCTTTTTGTTGGAAATCACAATAAAATAAAAGTTTCATGATGGCAATGAGAGAAATAAAACAAAGGGTGGCCTCTTCTCAAACTGAATTCCCTGTTCCCACTTATCTAACCCTCCCACATTCTAGGTGGCCTCTTTTCAGAACTTTTCCCTGTTCGCGCTTATCTAACCCTCCCACATTTTTTATCGAGTCACTTCCCCAAGAACTTTTTGGCAGTTTAACAGGATCCTTCCAAGTCCCTGACCATCCAGCCAAACCACTGGCAACAGCCCATGAATCAGTTTACAAATGCACCTCTGGCCATTTTTTCTTTCAAGCAAAATGAACAACTAGATGCATTGCTCGAAGTTCTGCCCACTGGGAGGATTTGCCCTCACCGCTATCCTTCAAGAATGTCCCAGAAAAGGGCTGCAGTGCTGCAGCTGTCCACTTTCGGGTGGTACCTGCATATTGTGCAGAACCATCCGTAAACCAGGCCCGAGTTCTCTCATCCTCAGTCAAATGATTGTAAGGGACTCCCCAAGAGGCCAAAGCTGTGGGCTGGGAAAGAGAAGGTAACATGGCAGGGGTGGTGACCATGGGCATTTGGGCTACTTCCTCATGTAACTTACTTGTGCCTTCAGGACCTGCTCGAGCCCTATCTCGTATATACCACTTCCACTTTATTATGGAGTGCTGCTGTGCACGCCCAACTTTATGGTTTGGTGGGTCAGACAATACCCAGCTCATGATAGGCAACTCAGGTCTCATGGTAACTTGATGGTCCATGGTTAAGCATTCAGTCTCTACTAAGGCCCAGTAGCAAGCCAAAAGCTGCTTCTCTAAAGGAGAGTACTTATCTGCAGAGATTGGCAAGGCTTTGCTCCAAAATCCTAAGGGTCTGTGTTGTGATTCCCCTATAGGGGCCTGCCAAAGGCTCCAGACAGCATCTCTATCTGCCACTGAAACTTCCAGCACCATTGCATCTGCTGGATCATATGGTCCAAGTGGTAGTGCAGCTTGCACAGCAGCCTGGACCTGTCGCAGGGCTTCCTCTTGTTCCAGTCTCCAATCAAAACTAGCAGCTTTTCTGGTCACTCGGTAAATGGGCCGGAGTAGCACACCCAAATGAGGAATGTGTTGTCTCCAAAATCCAAAGAGGCCAACTAACCGTTGTGCCTCTTTTTCGGTCGTAGGAGGGGCCAGGTGCAACAGCTTATCCTTTACTTTAGAAGGGATATCTCGACAGGCCCCATCCCACTGGACACCTAGAAATTTCACTAAGGACCCTGTATTTTTTTGTCAGTAAAGGAGATGAACTCGGACACTGAGAACTTACCCTTACACTTTTTGCCTTAGGATTGGGTTAGTTTTCACGCCTAAGATTGTAAGCCCACAACTCCCAACCAATGGGAGATGTGTAAGGTTGGAGAAGAAGGGAAATGGGACATTGCATCAGGGGAATTATATAATCTTTGTTCTTACACTGATCACACGCACTTGCCCGCTTCCATTAGCCTGGGCGTTTGCCCTTTCTCATGAGAAAGAAATAAATTACTGCTGCTTCTAGTCCAACTACCTGTCTTCAGAACTTTTATTTTGAGTAAGTGGTCACTGTCCCACTCAGCAAGCACCATTTTGGACTCCACCCTACTCCACCACACCCAGACCTTGGCCCTACAAGTTAATCAAGGTATGTGTGCTGGCGGAACTGAAGTTCTTGTCCTTCTGAGGCTGGGGAAAGAAGAGAAGCCCAACAACACCCGCTTCTCCAGTGGGAACCCCAAATCTTGGCAGACTGGGAAACAGCCCAGCTCAATCCTCAAATGGAAAGCTGGGGATGAACTGGCACTAACAACTCCCAAGCATTTCCGGAGCTTGTCTAAATAAATAATGTAAAAATAAAACCAAAAAATCCCACACCTTTATGATCATTCAGCTACTGTATCTGAGACTTGTAGACACTGCATGTAAATTTTCTCATTTACCTCAACAACGGGAAGAATCAGGAATGATTTGGGGATGAGGGAGGAAGGAGGAGAACAAGCAGGCTCAAAATTAATTTTCTGGGGCAAGAACACCCAGACAAATGCCGAGTGTAAAACCAACCTTTGCTGAGCTGGCAAGCACCAGATGTTTAATTTCTACTGGGTCTATTGTCTAATTAAACAGCAGCTTCTCACAGTACACACACACAGTACACTTCTGATAGAAGGGATGTGAGACATAAACCTATTCTGCCTACTTTAAAAAGATGCCTCAAGGGGTAGAGACAGGAACAGAACAAACCGTGCACATGCAGGAATATTAAGTTGCAACATAGATATGAATTTGCAAGTGAGTGCAAAGGTCGCAGGGGAATAAAGAAGGGACAACCATGGCTGTACTAAAAAGGAATGAGGAACGGAGAGGCTCTGTGTGCTTCAAGGGAAGGTGGATTTGACGAACAGACAGAATTAGTTTATCTGCAGCCTGGATGCAGCTTTGTCCTTATTCAATCTTTCATTCATTCAAGTATTTACTGAGTGCCTCCCCTGGCCAGGCTCTGGGGACAGAGGTGAACAAGTCAGACTTGGCCCCTGCTCCAGAGTTTATATACCACAAAAAGAAATGATCCAATTTGTTAAACAAGCCAACTGGGACATTCCAGGTATGTTGCTCTGACATCCTGGCTCTATTGGAGCAGAAGAGTAGGGGCAAAATCAAGAGCTGAACTGCTCTGCGTTAGAAACTGAACAGGAAGTCAAGAGTTTGGGAAAAAGGGGGAAAGAGAGAGGAAGGAAGGGGAGGAGGGAGAGAGGGAAGGAGGGAGGAAGGGGAGAGAACAGTGAGCTTGAAAGTGACACTTAGCAACCTGGAAGTTAGAGCCTGAGTGACAGAAATGGCAGAGGATTTTATGAGTAGAAATTTAACAATTTATCTGTAACGTAAATCCTCGTCTCCTCATCCTTCAGAAAAAAACGTCTACGTTAAAAAATAACAAATTAAAAAAATAAAATACCTCTTAAAGGTAGCCTTTCTACTGGAGAAATTCCTGTTGGTAGGGGTTTGCTACAAGGGAAAACCACCCACGTCAGACGTGAGCTGTTCCTACTGTTCGCCTTCATTTCAATTTCAAGCCGGTACTTGACATGCTCTGACAAGAGAGAAGGGGATTCTTCCCTTATTTAATCCTCCTAACAGCCCTGTCCTAAGCAGGTCCTCTTGTCCCTGTCTTTCAGGCTCAGAGGGAGAGAGAGATCATCCAAGTTATTGAATTAGTTAGCTAGAAAGCGGCAGAGCTGGAACTTTAGCTGCCGATCCCTGATGCTTAAGTTTATGCTCTTTTTCCTACGGCACAGTGTCCTCCCCGTCAAGGCAATTTACTGAGCTGCACACTGGGGAACTGAAAGAGTAAGAAGGAAGCATGGCTTCCAAGACTGGGGATCAAGACTGAGGTACCAGAGGCCGTCTGGAGAACAAGCGGATGTGCCCACACGTCCCAGAGAGCTTTCCTCTGGGACGTTTCCTCACAGGAGCCCGGCAGCCCCCGGCCCGAGCTCCCACTTGCCTTCTCCCCAATCTGCTGATCCTTGGAGAGGCTGGTGATCATCTTCACATCCTCATCGGTCAGTTCCCCTACGGCAACCTTATCATCCTTCTTGGCCACGTGGTTGGCCAAGATGACAGTGGCAAAGACGGGGAAGCCATTGGCAGTGTTGAGGGAGCCATCGTAGTTGTTGTGGTAGATGCCAGTCAACTCCTGGGGAAAGGGAAGCGAATTAGTGGTCAGAAGCTCTAACTAAGGGGTTAGAAATGGGAGCTGGGCCCCACCTCCATGCTTGCTTCACTCAATTTCTTCCATTCCAAGTTCTCCATACTATAGACACCAACACAAATAACTGAGTAAAATCGAAGGAAAACTACTCTGAAACCCAATACTCCACTTAACCAATCCATTTATGAGGAAACGTTCTTTGCCCCAGTCATTCAAGAACTGAGACAATCCCCAAACTCCCCCGGTACTAGCAATCCAATCCCCCTGGCCACAACCATGCTTGCAGATTTCCTGGCAAGCCTGGCTCCTTCCTGGCCTGCTCATGGCCACTTACTATCTCATCCCCTGGCTTGCAGCTGTCCACCAGATCAGCAAGGAGAATGGCATCCTTGGAGCGGGGCAGGCGGCCGGCCGCCACCTTGCCTGGGCTCTCCTGGATTCGGATGCGCTGGTAGTTCTGATAGATGGTCTGCACGGGACAAAGTAGACAGTTACAAGCATCCTTTTCTAGGGAGCAAAGACAACCTCAGCCACCCTCTGAACTTTTCAAAGCACTGACTCTGATTGTGCCACCTGATCTTGTCCACAGCCCCAAGGAGGGGGAGCAGGCAGTACTGCTTCCATTTGCTGACACACAAGTGGATAACCAAACACTGATATGAAACAGCAAACCAGTGGACGGTCCCCACTGTGTCACCATCCCTCTGGCATGCCTTCCTACTAGTAAATGGTCAAGCACCTATTATACATAGCAGAGCTGGGCAGTTAGGACGCTGGAGCCAGGTTGCCTAAGTACAGATCTTGGCTCTGTCTCTTAAGCTGTATCATCCTGGGCAAGTGTCTTCGTCTCTGTGTCTTCTCTGCAGGAGGGGAATAAGTATTAACCACAACCTTGCAGGGAGGATGAAATCAAGCAATATATATAAAGTACTTAAACCAATGCTTGACCAACAGCAAGTTACAATGAGCACCTGCTCTTACTGTTAAGTGTTATGGGCCAGCACTGTGCCATGCATGTGAATGTCCATTATTTCTTTTATAGTCAACAAAAGAGACAATGAGACACAGCAGTTTAAAGCATACGCTCTGGGTCAAAAGCCACTTCCTAGCCGGGTGACCTCCTGCAGTTACTACTCTAAACATCAGTTTCTTCATCTGCAAAATGGAGTCAGCAACAACAACAAAAGAACCCAGAAAATTAAAAAAAAAAAAAAAAGCAGTCAACAACAATATCTGCCTTACAAGGGTAATGAAGGCTGAGACATACATTATCCATCACCTGGTACATGGAGAGTTCTCAAGAAATCTTAGCTATAATAATAATCCTCTATTAATGTCTTGGGCTCCCTAGAAGCGGAGCCTGAAACAGGGACTCCTGCATAAAAAAAACCGAGGGGCCTGTGAAGGTGAAACCCATAAAGGAGTAAGGGAAGCGAGAGAGAGCAAGAGATGCTGGGCAGGTGCGGGCTCGCTGACGTTCAGCCTTGAGACTGGCCTGCCTGGAGGCAGGGAGTGGCTGTGGACTTTTCAGCCAGTCACTGGCAGTGGGCTGCCACAGTCCAACCTCCCAGAAGCTTCCTGACTCGGTGGCTCCAGCTAGGGCACCCCTCAGAAACGTCGAGTTGTGAGAAATCAGCAGCCAGCACTCAGGGCAGCAAGGCAGCGTCTACCCCAGCATAATTACTCCCATTTTACAGACGAGGATATTTAAGCTCAAAGCTCTCAGTGCCATGTCTTAGCGCAGAGGCTTTAGGCAAGGTCTCTTACTACGGTGCAAGAGTGTCGTCTAAGGCGAGTCTAATCCTGACAAAAGGTCCACAGGAACCGAGTCTAGAGAAAAGGGCTGGATGGACCACCAGCGTGCCCTGGGTGGGTGGTGGTGCTGCGGCCAGACGCCAAGCACGTGCCTGGCCACAGGGCAGCCAGGCAAGAAGCAGGCCCAATTGTGCCAGGTCTTCCAGGTTTTCAAGAGAAGCCATAAGCTTGGACGTTTTAAACAAGACAGGCTTTTTGATACTGGCTCATGTTCTTGAGAACACTGTGTGGGCCACACTAAACATGCTGGCCAGATGGCCGTGGGCCTCACCAACTCGCATCTTGCTTCGTTTCACTGCCTGTGCTTGTCTTCCAAAGGGCCCCGCCTATCCGAGATCCCCTGAGACAGGAAGGATAGCCAGGAACAGCGGGCACAGGCTCTCACCTCTTCCATGTTGACTTCGAAGGGGCCCACCGACTGGCACTCGGGACAGGAGCCTGGCTTCACCTCCTGATTCTGAGACTGACAGAAGGGGCCCAGGACGAAGCTGCACTTGTTGCAGTTGTACTTGACCATGCTGAGCTGGGGCAGGACACCCGTGCAGCTGGTCACCACCCCGCTGGTGCGGATCAACTGGTTCAGGTGCAGCTGTCTGTGGAGAAAGGCGCCGACGGAGGCCTTGACCCATGTCCTCCTGTGAGGTCAGGGCTACACGCGAGGGCATTCTAGCTCCCAAGAAAGTGGGGTACGGCACCCCCAACCCAGCAAGTGGGACAAACCAGATCCATCCTATCAATCCCCACCCTACCTACCCCCTGCCCCTCTCCGCCGAAGCTCTCTGGAACCGTAGCCGAACCACAACACTGCTGGGGCCTTCCTCAGCCCACTTCAGCCCGTCCGGGATCTCCATCTCCTTGCCCGGCCCTCAGCTCACCTCAGCGAGCGCAGTTCCTCCACCAGCGGCAGGTGGGAGATGCGGACATGGATGTGGCTGGCAATGCGATCGTACTTGGGGTACATGGCCAGTACTACCTCCAGGGCGGCCTCATCAAAGATCTGCAGCAGCTCAGCTGGCGCCTCTGGCAGAAAGTAGGCCAAGACGTGCTCCCTGGCGGCCAGGTCCTCATAGTTCACCACCAGGCTCTCGCGGTTCTCTGCAGGGGGGAAGGAAGGTGGTGGGAGGAGAGACCTGGCATCAGGCCTGGGACTAGGGCCAGAGGGGCAATTTCTATTTCACCGCAATGCCTCTGCGAGGGGGGAGGGCCACCACCAAAGCCTAGGAAAGCCCAGCTTTTACTTCTCAGGCTGCCATGTTCTGGCTTTGAGTCTCGGTTTCCCATTCTATGAAATGAGGATGACACACAGCTTACCAAAGGGCTAGGGGATGAAATGAAATAACATATAGAGTGCCTACTGCATCAGGGGCTGCAAACTCAAACTGCCTCCCAGGGCCAGGAAGGAAGCACATGAATAAAATGCATCAAATACAAGACATAAGCGTGGAGGGGACTGTAGAAAACCAAGACCCACATGCCTCCTTTCAAATTCCCTTACTGTCAACGTAAAAATGTGAGTCTAGCATTGTGACTTCCGGATGAAAATCGTCATCCCAATTTTTACATAAAATTTACCACTTATTAAGCATGTCAAAAAAGAAGGATAGAGGAATTGAGAGGTGAGTGCTAAGGAATAAGGGGTTTTTCTTTTTGGAATAATGAAAATGCTCTGATATTGATTGCAGTGATGAATGCACAACTCTGTGATTATACCAAAAACCAGGAAGTACACTTCTGTTGGACTGTATGGTTTGTGAATGTTTCAATAAAATTGATTAGAAAAGGAAAAGAAAGAAAAATCACTTCTATGGGCTGGATATGGTCTCCAGACAGTAGACTGGGAGTCCTAGGGTACACTTGTGACCCTTTTTGGATTTATCTGAAGGACTGAAGGCTTGGGCTTGAGCTCCGAGCTACTGCCCTAGCTCTTGTCAAGTCACATACTATTCCCTGCACTTCACTTCTCCAGGAAATGAGCTGTACCAAGGCCAAAAGGACTGCCCCCCCGCGGGAGGCTTCTGTAGGGCAAGTGGCACCTTTGCACATGTCGCTGATGCGCTCCTTGAAGACGTTGTGGCCATGGCCGTCCACGTGGGTGCGCAGGAAGTTCTTGAACCGGTGGTGGATCTCCAGCCGGGGGCCAGCCATGCTCACCCACTCGCGCACAGAGTGGCCCTTCAGGTCCTCCAGGTTCTCTATGCTCTCGATCATCTCCTCGTCCTCCTCGCCATCCTCCGTGGCCCGCTCCACCTGGCGCCGTTTCCGGGTAGGGCGCTCCTCCTCCTCCTCGTCGCTGTCTGGGGAGGCCAAGAAAACCAGAGCGTGGAGTCCTTCCTGGCTCCTCCTTCCACCTCCCTTGTACTCACTCTCTCCTGGCACCGAGGCCGTGCCTCCCAACCACATTCCCTGAGCCTGGGAAGCCAGTATCAGCTCCCTCCCCAGGACCTACCATACAGGAGCCCCCGGCGCATGCGGCCCAGGCCACGGCCAGCCTCCCGGTCACGCTGCCGCATGACCCGCTCTGCCGCCTCCCTCTGACTGGCAGTCAGCTCCTCGACATCCTCGTCATCCTGAGCCAAGCCCTCGGCCTCGTAGGTGTCCAGCTCCCGGATGCGCCGGTAATCCCTGAGAGAGAGCCAAAGCAGACGTGTTTGGCACCAAAACAATCCTCCCCAGGAGCTGGACCTGCTCCAGAAGGCTCAGGACCACCAGGCTGGGCAGAAGGCAAAAGGCTGAAATCGGGTAGATTCCAACACCTGACTTAAAAAAAAAAGAACTGGGGAAGAATCACAACACTAGAGAAGCCTACAGATAGCTAATCTCCACTCCCGCCACAGGGCAGAAATTCTCCCTGCACACCTCTGGCAACCATCAAACAACTTGACATCAGGGAAAGTCATCTATTCACCATCAGCCAATCCAGCCACTCTGAAACATCCACTCACTGTCTCAACCCTCTGGAGCTACTCCAAGACCTTCAGATACTCATTTTCTACATCATCTTTTGGATATCTGAAGGGAAATAATGCCTTCACAAGGAACCCACAGAGAACAATTGTTGCTTTCAACAATTCTGGGAGGTGGGCATTATGAGGCTACCTGAAAGATGTGCGAAACTGAGGCTTCAGAAGGTGCTGAGACTTCTGCCAATGGTCAGCCAGCAAACCACATGCTCTTTCGCCGAGACCACACTGCCTCCCTGTACACAATACTCTAGAATTCTCCCTTCTTTCAGGCAAGTGGTCATTGGTAAACTGCTACTACTTTTGGCAGTAAATTCTGTCAAACTCTTCTCTGAGAACAATCAACCCTACACTGTTGATGCCAGAAACAGAACCCAGAACCAGGCAAGTTCTGGGCCGACATGGTTCAGAATTCTCAAATGCCCTTAGGGGAATGTTATCTAGCTGACCTTTCAGGGATTTTAAGTGACATGAAGTGCCCTCAGCAAAAATCTAATTGGTCCATTAAAAAAAACTGATAAATTGGACTTCATCAAAACAAAATTTTTGCACTTCAAATGACACTATGAGAAAATGAAAACAAGAGCCACAGACTGGAAAGAAAATATTTCAAACTACTTATCTGATAAAGGACTTGTATCCAGAATATGTAACAAAACAATACTTTGAACTCAACAACAAAAAGTCAACTTAATTAAAAAATGGGCAAAGGATCTGAATGGCTATTTCTCCAAAGGCATACAAATGGCCAATAACCACATTATCAGTCATTAGGGAAATGCAAATCAAAAGTGGTTTGAGATACCTTCTTCATACCCACTAGGCTCACTAGAATCAAAAAGAAAATCACAAATGTTGGTGAGGATGCAGAGAAATGGAACCTTCATACAGTGCTTTATGGAAAGGCAAAAAGGTGTAATTGCTTTGGGAAACAGTCTGGCAGTTCCTCAAAAGATTAAACAGGGTTACCATAGATCCAGCAATCCCATTCCTAGATACAGCCAAGAGGAATGAAAACGTGTCCACACAAAGACTCGCAAACAAACATCCATAGCACAGCTATTTCATTAATAGTCAAGAAAACAGAAACAACCCAAATGGCTGTTAACTGATCAATGGATAAACAAAATGTGTTACATCCATAAAACAGAATGTTATTCGGCAACAAAAAGAAATGAAGTACTGATACATGCTACAACATGGATGAACCTTGAAAATTACACTAAGCGAAAGAAGCCAGTCACGGAAGGGAATCGTGTAAGATTCCCTTTACACCAAACGTCCCAATCTGACAAACCTATGGAAACAGGAAGTAGAATAGTGATTGCCTGGGGTGGGGGTGGATTAACTGTCAAGAGGCACAAGGGATCTTACTGGGATGACAGAAATGTTCTAACACTGGATTGGGGTAATGGTTGCACAACTCAGCACTGAATTAAACACTTAGGAGGGTGAATCTTAAAATACACACACACACACACACAAATCTAATTTGACCCAGCTAGCCCACTGATTCTTCTATCCAGGGGTTCCCTACAAAGGCCTCTCATTCTCCATGGACCACTGAAGGGAAAGAGAAGCCAAGAGAAGGGTCAGGGCAGAGAAGTTGGGGGAGAGGCATCACGCCTGAGCAACTCCGCAGTCCAGAACTGGGATGCCACCCAGACCCTGTGCCCTGTCCCTAGGTCCAGGACTGATTTCTCCAGAGATTCCTCATTCCTCCCTCTAGGCTGGCCAATGCCGCATACACACTTGTGTTAGGTTCTATCAGTAGTGCTTAAAGCAAAAACTCCATATGGCCAGGGTGCCCATGGAAATCCCTCCCACAGCACACAAAGGGCACCATCCACAGTCTGTGTAATGGCCTATACAGTATTCTCATACACACTAGGTTTGGGAATCCCCGAGTGAGGGTGTAGCAGTTCGACAATTTGATATAGTTAAGAATTCCAAAAACAGATATTGGATTATGCTTATAAACTGATCTATTAATCTGGGCATGATTAAGTTATGATTAGAGTGTTGACTGGGCCACATCAGTAGGGCATTAAACCCTGCCCCTTGGTGGGTGGGGGTCTCAAAGATAAAAAGACATGGCAAAGGACAGAGAGTTGGAGTAGTTTTGAGTTAGAGTTCTGATGTTGGAGTCTTAAGCTGGAGCCCCGGGAAGTAAGAGAGCTTGGTCGGGAAAAGAGACAAGCCATTTCCCTGGAAGTCTACAGCTGGCCTTGTGGAGCCAGGCAAAGCCTAGAGAGCCTCATAGTCTACAGCTAACCTTGTGGAGGAACCAGGAGCTGAGCCCGGAGAGAAATGGAGCCCCGAAGAGAGGAACCCAAGAAGCCTGAACCCTGGCAAACACTGGCAGCTGTCTTGCTCCAACACGTGGCAATGGACTTTGGTGAGGGAAGAAATTTACGCTTTATGAACTAGTAACTGTGGACTTCTACCCCAAATAAATACCCTTTATAAAGACCAACTGATTCTGGTATTTTGTATCAGCACCCCTTTGGCTAATACAGAGGGTAAAGAAAGGCAAAAAAAGAGAATTTACACGAGGCTCTTGGGCAGTCACACCATCCTGCAACTAAAATATCTATCAAATCCCAGCAGTGAACACAGGATAAGGAAGGAGTCGAAATCTAAGCTTGCTCACTTGTTGCACTTATTCCACCCTGACTTAATATTAAGCCTCGAGAACCTTATAAACAGGTTTATTCTTAGGAGGGATAAAGGAGCTACTAAATGTGAAAGTGTCTAACTTGGGGCCTGGTACAGAGTAGGCCCAATAAAAGTTTGCTAGAACGAGACTCAGTCTCCTTTGTTGGGCCCACCTATGCCCTGCTTCTTTAAAGAGTTGCAGAGAGACACTTGGCTGCCCACATCCTGTCTTTCAAAGTTGGCACCTCCCATTGTGGCCCTTCTGATTCCTCCAGGGTGCTGATCTCAGGGAACTGGGGCTTACCCAGGCCTACTTAGGGTAAGTCAGATACAGCAAGTTAAATGGACCGATGTTGTGGTTCCATGAACCTGTCCTGTCTCTCCCTAGACTCTGGGATCAAGCTGCGCCCAAAGACAAGAAAGGAGCTTATCTCATTCACCTGCTTCCCCAGCACCCAGAGCCAAGTTGCTGGGCACACAACTGGCTCTCTGCAAACAAAAACTATCTGCTGAGTCCAAGGCCTCCAATACCTTTCCATGCCATCTCCCATAAGATCCTCTCCATCCTCTTCCTCTTCCTCCAGGGGCCCCTCTGTTCCCAGCAGCCCCTCAGACTCATCCTCAAAGGGCGGAAGGTCACGGCCCGGGCTGGAGGTCAGGGCATCTGTGCGCCGGGAGCTCCGGCCAGGGCTGGAGGTGAGAGGATCAGCATTTCGCCGACGCCGGGCTGGACTGGAGGCCATAGTGAAGGACTCAGATGATTCCTGCAAGAGAAGCAGACTCTGTCAAAAACGGGTGAGGTGAAGGCTGACTTAGCTTCCTTTCTGTCATAAGGGGTGATCCTCCCCTCCAATCTCATCTCCAAGCCCAGTGACCGTGTCCTCAAACACACCAAACTCCTGCCAGCCTCCAGACCTTGGTACTTGCTATTCCCTCTGCCTGGAACTCTCTCCCCTGAGCTCTCAGGCCCACTGGCTTCTCAACATCTAAGGACCCAGCTCCAATATCACTTCCGGGAGAAACCACTGAGGCTATGCCATTTGTTTATTTGATCTAATTTCTCCTCCTTAAGCTTGCATCCCACCCATTTGGGCACCCACAATGCGTCAGGCACCGTGACAGGTGATAGGCTACAAGTGTGACCAAAACATACCAGATCTGCAGCGTACAGACTGACGGAGGGGACGGACAGTAAATCAGTACAACACAAGTGCGAGAAGAAGCGGGGACCTTGTTTGTCTGGTGTCCGCCCGGGGTTAGGCAAACAGACGGCGCTCAATAAGCATGTGCGAAAGGAGGAAAGGACCGGAGCCCAGCGCTCCCAGGTTGGTGCGGGGGAGGCGGACAGTTGCGGGACACCCTTGCCTTCCACACCCCGCAAGACAGGAGTCGAGGAGAGAAGCGGGCTCCCAACCTCAGCCCGGACCACCAGACCCCGCACGGGCCGGGAGGCAGCGCGGGAGCAGTGGGGGGTCGGCCAAAGGACTAAGAGCGCGCCCGCCCGGCGCCTCCCGCTCGCTGGCTCCCGACGCCAGCCCGCTCTGCCCGCGCGCCCACGCCCCGCTGTGCCCGGCCTGTGCAGACGTGCAAGCCCCGCGGGGTCCGCGGTCTGCCCGGCCCGCTCACCGCCATCTCAGCGCCACGCTCCTCTCAGCTCCTCCCGCCACCACCGGGTTTCGCGCGAAAAGTAGCCCACGTGACCCGCCGGAGCCCGGGAAGCGTCATGAATAATGAACACGGCGTCATGACGTTGATTGCCGCCAGGCCGGCGCGCGCGAGGGGCGGGCCAGCGAGTCCGGCCCCGCCCACGCCGTCCCGCGGGCTCCGCCTCCCAGGCGCGCAGTCACGTGCCCGGCTAGGCGCAGCGGCTGCTGCTGGAGCTTCGCCGAATCGCAGCGATTTGGGAACTGAATTTGGAGCCCGGCGCCAAGACGACCTTGGTCAAGTTATGTCCATTTTATAGATGAGGCAACTGAAGCTCAGAGCGGTCGAGCCCTTCAGCCAAAGCTTGTTTATGTGCCTACGAGCTGTCTTATGGGCGGACAGTTTCAACTTCTTTCTTAAGCTCTAAGGCACGGAGAGAGCCCGGGTATTGTAGGAAGAGGCACCTATAGGCGCGTGCTCCCCAAGGGGGCCAGTAAAGATGCAGGGAGGATGTTCCAAGTCGAAGGAACTTGATGTGAAAAGATGGAAGTGTGAGACAGCAGGAAAGCTGGACAAGATGAGGTTGGAGTGCCCAGGTCTCAAAAGATCGCGCATGTGTTGCCAAGGGATTGTGAATTTTATTCTGAGGGCGATGGAGAGCCACAGAAGGGCTTTGAGCAAGTTTTGAGACCTAAGCCAGGGTGGTTTTTAGGGAGGAAGCTGCTGCAGTACTCCTGCAGTTACAGGCAGCTCTGGACTAGGGCACCTCCCATGCTGAGCAGAGGCAGGGATGAATTTTTCAGCCCCTTTGGCCTGGTGCTTCTCTGTGCAGTGACCAAGCACCCCTGGATGGGACTCTGGCCCACGGGGGCAGGAGAGATGGTGAGGACTGGGAATGACCAAGAGATATTTAGAAGGTGGAATCCACAGGCCTTGGTGATTGAGAACAGCCAAAGGGAGGGATCAAGGATGGCACTGGGATTCTGGCCTAGGAGATTAGGCGGATGAGGCCCCATCCCTGACATGGGGACTGCAGGAGGAGACAAGCTAATTGAGGGGTGGGGGAGGAGGGGCAGAGGATGAGTTTGTTTTCTGGCTGTGTTAAGCACAGGTCCTGACTGGACATATTCAGCAAGCCATTGGATATTCAGATTTGGGCCTCAAATTAGGACTAATGCTATAGATTGCCTGGGAGTGATTGCATAATCCAGAGAATGTGTGCAGTGAGGAGAGAAGAAGGCCTAGGACTGGGACCTGAGAAAACCCAACATTTAAGAGATACCAACAAAGGATGCTGGGACAGAGCTGCCAAAGGCAGGAGGAAACCATGGGATCTGCTGAGGAGGAAGCAAGAGAAGAGATGGTGAGTGGGATTGTATTAGTTATCTATAGCTTTGCAACAAATTATCCCAAAATTTAGCAGCTTATGACAAATACCATTTATTCAAGTTTCTGTGGATTGGGGATCTGGGCATGGCTTAACTGAGTGCCTCTGCTTGATGTTTCTCACCAGGCTAAAATCAAGATGTTGGCAGGAGCTGATGTCTCATCTGAAAGCTCGACTGGGAGTGGATTCACCTCCCAGCTCTCTCACTTGATGGGATTCACTTCCTCGTAGGCTATTGAACTGTGGGCCTCAGTTGCACACTGGCTGTTGGTGAAGGCTCCCTCAGTTCCTTGCCATGTGGGTCTCTCCGTGGGGCAGCCCACACCATGACAGCTGGGCATTCCATCACTCTCTCAGGCCAGCAGCTTCTGGCTGGTGAGGTATGTGATAGGACCAGAGGACCCCATGGTCAGGCACCTACTGCTGTACTTTTTTGCTGGAAGGCAGGTCCCTTGGTCTGAGTTGATGTTACATGGGACTCTACATCAATGAATCTAACATCCTCTAAGCCCTTGGCTCATGGTGAAGCTCTGGGGCAATAAAGGCAAATCCATACCCAGAATATGTGACCATCCCAGCCAATATGAATACATGAATATGAACCATCCCAGGGTCAACAGGGTCCAATGTCGTCAACCTGCCAATGACAAGTGGACAGCTGGCCTTCTCAAGGGATGGTATCATTGTTGTGTGTTACTGGCTAGTTGGACATTTGACAATAGTAGTAGCTAGAGCAGCCTTAGAAAAAGTCCATGCTCTTGGGCCTGTGCATAGCCCCCATGCCTGCCACCATGGCCATTTTATTTGTGCCAGCACTGGGGTGGCTGATGACTGAGTCTGGCTGACGTCAACTGGCTGAGTCCTGCCGTCTACTTGGTTGGTTAACACCTATTCTGTAGTAGAGGCTCTTTGGTGAGTATCTTAGTTTACCAGAGCTCCTATCACAAATACCACAAACTGGTTTTGGCTTACTAATGGAAAATTATTGGCTCATGGTTTTGAGGCTTGAAGAAGTCCAGAATCAAGATATCGACAGAGCTGGCTTTCTCCCCAAAGATTGTACCATTCTGCTGCTGGCTGCTGGCAAATCCTTGGGGTTCCTTGGATCTTTGCCTCCCATCACAGACGTTGTTCTCTCCTTTCTGCCCCTCCAGATTCTGCTGACTTTTGGCTTCTGCCTCCTCCCCGTGGCTTTTCCTGACTCATGTCTTCCAATTTCTTCTTTAAAAGGGCTCCAGTCATACGGGTTAAGGCCCACCCTGATTAGGTTGGCTATACCTTAACTAAAAATAACATCTCCAAAAGGTTCTATTTACACATAAATTCACACCCACAGGTATATGGATTAGGATTAAGAACAGGTTTTGTTGGGGTACCGGATTCAATATACCATGTTGAAGATTAAATCTGATACAAAGTTCATCCCACTTTGTGCCCATCCTCCAGGTTTATTCACATGCCTCTTTCCCAGACCTCCTTGACCCTTCCATTCTTTCTCCTTTCAGGGTCCTGACCAAGCAGCCAAGCCGTTCAGCACTGTCCATGAACCCATGTATATTTATACCTTGAAATACTTTTCTTTCCGTTCAAAGTGGATGACCAGATGCACCAGATGCAGAGAATGAGCCAACTCATCTCTGTTTCAAGCCCAGCCTTTTTCTTCTTGGTCAGCTGTATATAAGGGACCTTTCAATCAACCATAGATGTGAACTGAGGAAGAAGTGGTAGTATAACAGTGGTAGATGACATGGGGATCTGGGCCAACTGGTTGTATAATGTACTCGAGCCTTCTGGCCCTGTCATGCCCAATCCCAGATGTACCACTTCCACCTTACAATGGGTTGCTGGGCCCACCTGACTTTACAGCTTAGCGGCTTTGATGGAACCCAGTTCATGAGGGGCAGCTCTAGACTCATGGTTACTTGATGCTCCATTGTCATCCTCACTGCGTCCAATGGCATGGCGGAGGTGCTCTTTGAATGGTGTATTGTTTTCTTCTGTCAATAGCTTGGCCTTGCTCTCGAACCAAAGGGCTCTACATTGTGGCTTTCCACTAGGGAGTGCCATATACTTCTCATAGTATGTTTTCCTACCACCTATGCCTCTAATATCATAAAGTCTGCGGGTCTGTGGCCTAAGGGACAGCCCCTTTTTTCTGTGGGCCTCACTTAAAGCTGAAAGCCTTTTATGTCACCCAGAGATACATGGGTCAGAGTAGCATTCCCAAATGTGGAATATGCTGCCTCCAGTTTCCAAAAAGACAAAGCATTGTGCTCCCTTTTCTGTGATGGGATGTGTAAGATACAATAATGTGTCCTTTAATTTAGAGGTCATGTCCTTGTGTGCCCCAGACCACAAGGCCCCTACCAACCTTACAGAGTTGGCAAGCCCCCAAATCGTCCTAGGGCTTATCTCCCACCTTTTGGAATACCTATGTCTCATCAAGGTCTCCATTTACTTGTCACTTCTTTCTCCTCCATCCCAATGAACAGGATGTCATTGATAGAGTGAACCAGTGCCATGTTCTGTGAAATGACCAAATGGTCCCGGGGACCTTTCGGACTGGATGATACAACAAAGGGTGGGAGAGTTAACACAGGCCTGGAGTGAGACCATATGTCTATTGCTGTCCCTCTTTGGGAATGCAGATGGTTTCTGATGGGATGAGAAAGAAGCATGGTCAGATTTATGGTCACATACCCAGGTACCCAAGGCCATGGTGATCTGCATTGGCAATGACACCACATCCAGCACAGCAGCTGTAATCGGGGCTACTACTTGGCTAAGTTCGCAGCAATCTACGACCATTCTCCGTATTTTTTAAAGGCCAGACTGGTGTATTAAATAGAGATATGATGGATCCACCCCCCACCCCCCATGCTTTAGGTCTACAAGGTCAGCACTAATCTCTGCCATCTTCCCTGATGTCTTAGTTTGCCAGGCTGCTATGACAAATACCACACAATGGGTTGGCTTCAGCAACAAGAATGTATTGACTCATGGTCTTAGAAGCAAGAAGTCTCAAGTCAAGGTGCTGGCAAGGCTATGTTTTCTCCTGGGATTGGTAGCATTCTGGTGCTGGCTGCTGGCAAGCCTTGAGGTTCCTTGGCTTGTATTTCTGGCTTCCATCACATGGCTATGTCCTCTCCTTTCTCACTTCTGTG
This sequence comes from Cabassous unicinctus, assembly GCA_029593785.1. NCBI lineage: Eukaryota > Metazoa > Chordata > Mammalia > Cingulata > Chlamyphoridae > Cabassous > Cabassous unicinctus. Next base: position 15,508 of record JAQZBX010013167.1, on the reverse strand, counting down.
ACTTCTGGGTTCTCTTTATAAGGCTTCCGGTAATCTAGATGAAGACCCATCTTTCTTCTGTTGGCCACACCTTAATTTAAAATAACATCTTCAAAAGGTCCCATTTACAATGGGTTCACACCCACAGGGACTCGGAGTAAGATCAAGAACATGTGTTTGTCTAGTTAACTTAATTCAGTCTCCCACACCTGGCATGTGATACTGTTTTTCATTCACTATCTTGACTGAGGGGTGTGGATGTAAGGGGAGTTTCAGAAGCTTCCATTGAGAATTCTGACACCACAGACCAAGAAACCAATGTGGGCATTCTGCCAGCTACCAAGTACGTCCATCCCAATGATAATTAGCCTTTCTGGCTGCCATTTTGAACTTGATGGTCATGAAGACAATTGCACCCACTTTGCCTCTGACAGCCAAGCATTAGCATCTGGCCTCTTATTATTTGGGGATCCCCATTGCTATCAGGGAGCACAGTTGTGTAGCAGCATCTCCTATTGTCAGCCAGGGCTTGGAGAGGATGACCACCAGTGAGCCTGGTGTAGGGCAAAGAGCAGAACTTGGGACTCAGATCTTTGTTTATTAAATTAATATTGATTGAACTTTGTTGATCCCATGCTCAACATATATATCCCCTGGGTATAGGGGATAGTGAGTGAATAAGCCATTGCTCCTGCGCTTAAGTGGGGGTAAAATAGATACCTTTGGTTATTCCACAAATACAATAAAATCTCACAGAAACCTACATGTGAGGTCCAAAATTCAAGAGTATAAAATGCAGGATTGGGTATTGCAATAGTCATAGAAAACATCCCCCCCCACCCCACCCCAGAAGTCTGTGCCTTCCTTTCCTAGGACCACCGTAACAAAGTACCACTAATAGGTGTCTTAAAACAACAGAAATTTATTTTCTCAGTTCTGGAGGCCAGAAGGAAGTTGGAAATCTGTAGGCAATCTGAGAATCCTTCCTTGTCCCTTCCTAGCTTCTACTGGCTTCAATCTCTGCCTCAGTTGTCACATGGCATTCTGTCCTATATCTGCATTTGCCCAAATTTCCTCTTTTTCTGAAGACACCAGCAATACTGAATTAGGACCAATCCTCATCGAGTTTGGCCTCATTTTAATTTAATTCCATCTGAAATGACCCTACTTCCAAATAGGGGGTTAGGACCTCAACACTTCTATTTTGGGGGGACAAAATTCAACCCATAGCAATTTGTACTGTCTCTAAATGCATAAGAGTAAAGCGAGAGGGTAGTTATGAGGCCTGGTCACAAATATTTCTCCACTTTCCCGGCACATGATAAGATGGTAGTTTCCTGCCCCCTTGAGGTTGGAAGTGGCCATTTGACTTGCTTTTTCCAGTTACATGTGACTAGAACCGAGGCATGTAAACTCCTGGCAGATTTAAGAGCCCACCAGGATTTCCCACAGCCCTTTTCTGGCTGTGGTCATTAGTGGTCATGAAGGCATTGACATGGAGCTCAGCCTTTCCTGCCTCTAACACAGAAACTGAAACTTACACAGTGCACACCTGACTGCAGTACAGGCTGGAAAAGGCCCAGATCCACCAAGTCCCAAAAGATCACAAGGGGGTCGCATCCTAACCTCCCCCTATTTGAACACAGGGACGAGGCGAAGAATGGGGCCCAATCTCATTCCAGCCCAGTTGTGCTATTACAGGGTGTGTAATCTTGGGTTACTGCAATAACTGGGCACCTACAATTTGTGCAAGACACTGAGTTAACCTTGGGATGCAGCAGGGAATAAGACACACTCAGCCCTGCCCTCACAACAGTGATGATCTAGGAAGCAAGTACATCCATACATACCATCATTTTTAGATAGCAGTAAGTGCTGTGAGGGAAATAAAGGAGGCTTACATGATAGGGAATGGACAGCCACTTTAGCGACGGAGGTGACATGACAAGAAGGAGGTGACCTTGGGAAGTTCAGTGGGAACACAGTCCAGGCAGGAAGACAGATGCAGAGTCTGGGAAGCCGGAACAAGCTTGTCATATTCAAGGAAGAGAAACAGGAGGAGGAGGTGGGTAGGAGCTAAGGGACTTAGAGGCAGGTGGGGGCCACATCATGCTGGGGAAGAGCTATGAGTGTAGGATAGATAAGGGAGGGGAACAAGGACAGGGTCAATCAGGGAAGGCTTCCCGGATAAAGTTGCATTTGAGCAGAGGACTGAAGTTCCAAATGGGGGTGGTGGTTGCATGCTGTTCAAACCCTGGCGTCTTGGCTTTGTCACATCCTAGTTGAGTGACTTTGGGCAAGTTATTTAACCTCTCTAGTCCTCAGGTTCCTCCTCTAAAGTGGGACTAATTAATAACTACCCGCATGGGGCTGTTGTGAAGATTAGACGGTGCTCAATAAAAGCTGGTGAGTGTCCTTTGAGACTGGATGTTCAGGCAGCGTTGGCACGCTAATAGACATGCCTCCTCCAGAGGGAGGGGTTTCCCATACTTCCTTCCTCACCCACGCGGCCAGAGGTCACCAGGAAAGGTGCCACAGTGCGGCGCCCCAGGCGGCTGCATGCGAGGGGGCGGCCCCCGGAGGCTCCTCCCAGGACTGCTAGGGGCACGACTACTCTCCACCCGGGTTCCTGGAGGAGGAGCGCTGGGGGGCAGTGTTCTGGCCCGTTGACAGCTGCTGGCAGCTATTGGCGCGGGGACCGAGAGGTGGCAGCGTCCTCTGCTACGGGGTCCGGGATCCCGTCCCGCCTTCCGGGTGAGAAACGCCGCAGCTTCCCTTCCCCGCAGGGCTTTCAAGCTGCCTCTTGGAGAGGCAAGCGAGTCGCTCCGCCCCCTACGGATCTGATTGGCTTCTTCCGCCCTCTTGTCGGTGGAGGTCTATTCCTATAGGCTACCGGCGGCCGTGGGGCGGGCCCGAGTGCTACAAGGCGGGGGACTCTGGCTATTTTCATAATTTGGGCTGGACGAAAAAGACGGTCCTGCCTTCCGGGTCGCGGCTGCCCGGAAGGGTGGCCCGGTGTCCAGGCAACCTGACCTCGTCTTGCCTTCCCGGCCTGTTTCCCAATTTCCGTGGAGCCGGTCGCCCGCCGCTCTTGGGCGACGCTCCCCAGCCCCGGACGCCTCCTCTAGGCGCTGGAGACCGGAGCCCCGGGTCCTCAGACCAGGTGGCGGCGGATGGGCGGCCCTGGCGGCGGGGCCTGAGCGCGGCCCGAGGCTCTCAGGTAAGGAGGGGCGCTCTTCCCCCAACTCCTGCCACAGCTGGAGAAGGAGTCCCTTCGGCCGCAGAGGAATGAACCCCACGACAGCGGATAGGGCGCCCCCTCCCCTGGACCCCGGGCTGGGTTGAGAACCCGCAAGGCTACACAGAAGCTCCCAGGGCCATCGCCAGATAAACAAGCCCCCTCCCGCCCCCGCGACTGGACTGGGAGCCCCGGTGCATCTGATCTCCCCATAGCAGCTGTACCCCGAGTCCCCAAACCTGGTGGGGAGCCCCTTGCCCACAGCTGGACAGGGGGCCTGTCTGTTGCCTCTCCTTTCTGCACAGCCTCAGAGGACACCTTTGGGGACGTGTCAGAGGGCCAAGGGGCTCCTCCTGGGTAGGAGGGCCTGAAACTGAGAACCCCAAGGAAAAGGGGACCCTGTAATTGACAGTCCCATCAGGATTGGGGGACGTGGAGGGTCCATGTAGGGGAGTGACCACACAGCCAGTGGCTTGGCTGTGGCCTCCACCAGCCTCAGAGGGACAGGGGGTGGGGGTGGGGGTGGGGGTGTCATTCACCAGCTGGGGCTGCAGCTCTGCCTGGGCCATCTTGATGCTTCAAGGACTCTGCTTCTGCAGGACTCAGGACAGGAGGGTGAGGGGTGGCCTTGCCTTCCAGCTCTGCAGTGAGGAGGAGATTGTGGGGTGCTCCCAGACAGCTCCTTGCCCTACCACAGGGCTTGGCCATACTGCACTGGAGGTTCATTTGATCACAGCATATTTCCCATTTTGTTGAGACCTTCTTATGTGCCAGGCCCTGTTCTAGCGGATTGGGTTCATGAGTAAGACTGACAAGGACCCTGTCTGATTTAGACAGTAAACAGGTAAACTGACAACCAGGGCAACTTCAGACCGAGGCAGAGAACACACACTGGTGGGCTGGCCTCTAGAAATCGTTAAGGAGGGCTTCTAGGAGGAGGTGGCTACAGAGCTAAGCTAGAAAGGCTGGGGGAGGGGCAGGCAGAGGGAACAGCCAGCCCAAAGGCCCTGAGGTAGGAATAAGCTTAGCAAGCTTGAAGACCAGGGTGAAAGCTGGTGGCTGGAGAGTGGACGGGAGCAAGGCAGGGGGCCAAATGGGGTTGAGCCTTGAAGGCCAAGGGCAGGGGCCCAGGCCTTCCCCTCTTCCTGGAGGGGCTCCTGCTTGTGCTGCCCACAGTTTACCTATCAGGAGCACCCTTCCTAGGTCAGTGCCATTCTTCCTCCTTATCCCCAAGGCTGAAGGATAAGGGATATGTGTGTGTATGTGTGTTTGTGTGTTATAGGATATTTGGTCTCTGTCCTACTGTGTTGCCTTCATCCTGTTTCCGTTCCAGGCTTCAGAAGTTCACCAATCTCTGAGGGACGTTACAGCCACCAGGAATAAGTCCAACCCCTCTTCTCTGCTCTATTTTCTCCAGGGTTTGCCCATCCCCTAGCTCTGGGCAAGGGGGGCATGTTTCAATCCCATTGCACAGATGAGAGATGGGAAAGTGGAGGCCCAGAGAGGGCATGGTCCTGATTGATGGCCCACAGGGGTTTCCCGTGCACCAGCATCCCACTGCCCGCGTCTTCTGAGACGCTCTCTCTTTTCTGACGTGCTGTCCTCGAGGCCTCTTCCCCATCCCTCGCTGGTCTTGGCTGCCCCCCTCCCTGTTCCCAGCACCAGCCAGCCCTCACAACTGCCCCCTTTTCCTGAGCCTATGACCCCTCAGCTCTAGATCAAGCCTGACACCTGCCCTCACTCCACAGGTGGAGAAACCGACACTCAAGACTGGGGCACCTGGCAAGGTGTTGATGGGGGGTGGGTGCAGGCTCTGGAGACAGATAACTGGATTCCAGGCTGGGCAGGTGGCTCTCCCTGTCTAAGCCTCTGTACAGCAGGGATACTGAAATTCCTTGCCTTATCGTGCTGTTTGTCAAGTGCTCAAGGTCGGGCTCACTGACCGCTCTTGTGGAATTAGCAGTGGGAGTGGACTGGGGTGAGAGCAGTTGGCATCCCTCCTTCCTCATCTCACTCCCGCAGCAAACTGGGGCTTCAAAAGGCGTCCTTGGACTTGTGAATCCAATCCCCACCACCAGCCCCCAGCCCCTGCTCTGGTAGGAAAGCAGCAATGACCTTTGTACGTGTGATGCTTTGCAGACGTTGACTGCTCTAGTGTTGTTTGCACCTTACAGCAACCTGGTTAGATAGGAGCTCTTGTCCCCAGGAGACTCAGACAGGTGAAATGACTCAGCCAAGGTCACACAGCAAGTATGTGGAAGAGCCAGAAATACAATCCAGGTCTGCCCCACTCTATGACCTGTGTTTTCCCTGTAAGTTAGAGAAATCAGACTCATACTGGCTTAAGCAGAAAAGGGAATTTGTTGGGTTAGAGATGTGAAAAGTCTAGGGGGTAGGATTGGCTTCAGGTGTGGCTGCATCCATGGGCTCCAGTGAGATTATCAGGACCTGTCTCCCTCTGCCCCTCAGTTCCACTCCCCTCTGTGTTGGCTTCCTTCTCAGCTGGGTTCTCCACATCACTGACTCAGCCATCTCAGCAGAGGGCACCTGTTTCCCGATAACTTCAGCAAAAACCCCAGGGCTAATTCTGATTGGCCAGGGCAATGGAACCTCCTGACTGGCCAGTCTTGGATCACATGCACATTTCCTGGCCTTGTGAGAGGGTGGAGGCAGCTCTTCCTAAAACTCACGGGCAGAGAGTAGAGGAGCTGAGGTTCCCCCACAGGAAAACGGGGTACTGCTTAGCAACTGTTGGGAGTCTGGATACTGTGGCGGACAAGACTGAGAGCAGCCCACCCTGCCCCTCACGTCCCATACATGCTTCCTAGCTTCCCCACCTCCCCCAGTTTTAGGGGCCTCTCTGATTCTTCTCCACCCCAGTTTGGGGGCCAGGGGTCCCTACCCAGATGTAGGGGCTGGGTGCTTGGCCTGCTCCCCCAGCCCTGGGCTTCCTGGCGTTTGGGCTGCCAGGACCAGAAATGAGCTGTATCAGGCTTGGCCTTAACACAGAGAGATGGGGAGCAGGGAGGAGGAAGCTGGGGGAGCTCTCTTCTTCCTTTGAGTCAATGATGTTCTCAACTCAAAGTGACTTGGAAACGATCATCTCATGTCACCAGAATTCCTGGAGGGAGACGGCCATATACAGAGAAGAAGGTCCTTTCTCCTTGAGGGTGTCTATGCTTAGGGAGGAACACGTTTCTCAGGAAACTTCCGCAGCGTTTCACCGGCCGGAATGGCGCCATGTGCCCTTGCCTTGGCAAGAAGGAGCACTGGGCTGGCCTCCCTGACTTTGACCAGGTCCTCTCTTCAGGGCTCCACATTGGCGATTTGGGTAAAGGACGATGATTCATTTTGTGGACTGTCCTGCAGATAACCGGGCATTTGACAGCCCGGGGCCCTGTGCGCAAAATAGAAACATCAACAGTACTCCCTCTTCCCCCGCTTCTGCAGTCGTGTCAAACTGGAGCACCCCGGTACCGTCCAGAGATGGGCAGAGCTGCTCCACGCTTGCCCAGGTCCCCCCAAACCACCACCTTAGGTTAGGAGAGTCAGCTCTATGCCCGGGTGGGCCTTTTGGAGAGATTCTTGACCAAAATAGCAGCTTGTTAGCAAGGAAGAAGGAGGGCGAGGTCTGGTGAGTTCACCACCAGCAGTGTCCGCCTCACAGTTTCAAAATATCCAGTGGCTCAGACCAGAAATCCTGCGACCATCATCCTCCCCTGCCCCTGGCATTTGATCTGTCAGCCACCTCATTGGCCGACCCTCCGAAAGGAGCCCCACACCAGCTCCCACCCTCCCCACTCCACTAGCTCATGCTCCTTACTGTTAGCTCTTACCCGAACTGCTGCAGTAGCACCTCGGGGGGGTCTCCCAGCCTCCCCTCTTTCCTGCTTTGGTTTCCATGCAGCAGTCAGAGCCATCCTCTCTGAAGGTAAATCCTGTCACTTCCCTTCTGGCTACATTGAGAATTAGGTCACACTGCATGTGGCCCCACGTGACCTGGACCCCTGCTGACCTTTCTGGTTGTATCCCAACCACACTGGCCCAGAATGTTTCTACCTCAGGGCCTTTGCATTTGTCATTCTCCTCCTGGAATGCAGCTAATCAAGATCTTTCCAAGGCTGGCTCCTTCTCGGCTATTTAGATCTCAGGTCCAATGTCACCTTGTCAGAGAGGCCTTCTCTGGCCTCTGTATGTTGGGATTAAGGCTTAGCTGTTGAAATGAAGACCAAGATAACAAAATAGGAGGCTATTTCTGTCTGTCATGTGACAGCCTGCATGCAAGCTGCCCAGGCTTTGCATGACAGCTCCATCAGGTTGAGGGCCTAGACAACTTTCTTTTGTTGTTGCTATTGTTGTAGAACTTTTACTGCTGGGGGAGGTGGGCTATAGACCAGCACTAGACAAAATTAATAACACATGTCCCTGTTCTTTTTTTTAAATGCAGTTTTATTGAGATATATTCACATACCATACAATCTATCCAAAGTGTATAATCAGTGGCTTTTAGTAGAATCACAATGTTGTGCATTCATCACCACAAAAATTTTAGAACAATTTCATTACTCCAAAAAGAAAAACTCCAAACCCTTAGCAGTCTCTCAGTCCCTCTGTTCTTCCTCAGTCCTACGTAACCACGTATATTAGTCAGCCAAAGGGGTGCTGATATAAGATACCAGAAATCGGTTGGTTTTTATAAAGGGTATTTATTTGGGGTAGAAGCTTACAGTTACCAGGCCATAAAGCATAAGTTTTTTTGTTTTGTTTTGTTTTGTTTTTAAAGATTTATTTATTTATTTATTTATCCCCCCCCTTGCTGCTTGTGTTTGCTGTGTCCATTTTGCTGTGTGTTTTTTCTGTGTCTGCTTATCTCTCCCTTGCTGTGAGGTCTTGCTGCATCAGCCCACCGCGCCACGCGGGCAGGCCTGCCCTCACAAGGAGGCCCCGGGGGCCTCACACATGGTGAACGGGGGCTCTATCGATTGAGCCACACCCGCTTCCCAAAGCATAAGTTTCTTCCCTCACCAAAGTCGTTGCTACGTGTTGAAGCAAGACAGCTGCCGACGTTTGCCAGGGTTCAGGCGTCTTGGGTTCCTCTCTTCCCGGGGCTCCGTTTCTCTCCGGGCTCAGGTCCTCTGTTTCCTCCACAAGGTCAGTTGTAGACTATGAGGCTCTCTAGGGTTTGTCTCTTTTCCAGAAGGCCTTTTCCTGGGTCCTTCTCTCCTTCCTCATAACCAAGCTCCTCTGTGCTTAATTCTCCGGGCTCCAGCATTAAAACTCAGCATCTGAACTCCAACATCAAAACTCTAACTCTGTCCTTTGCCATGTCTTTTATCTTTGATTCCCCACCCACCAAGGGGCGGGGCTCAACATCCTACTGATGGGGTCCAATCAAAGCCCTAATCATAGCTTAATCATGCCCAGATGAACAGACCAGTTTACAAACATAATCCAGTATCTATTTTTTAAATTCATAACTATATCAAACTGCCAAACTGCCATACCACAGATCTAATTTCATCTTTATAAATTGCTTTATATTTACAGTTTATATAAATATAAATCATATGTAGTACTTTGTGTCTGGTTTCTTTCACTTAGCATAATGGGTTTTTTTTTTTTGTCTGATATTAACATCTTGTAACATTAACATACATTTATTCAGTTTCAAAGAAAAATAGTCTTATATATGCTGTTACCCATATTCATATTTCACATGAGGGTTTACTATGCTATACAGTCCCATGTTACATTTTTAAGCTTTCCTTTTAGTAATATACATGACCTTAGACTTTCAACTACTGTCATACCCGTATAATAGCACTGATAGTTACAAAATGTGCTTTCACCTTTTCTAGTCATCTCCAAAGATTAACACACATCCTTTTTACCAATTCTATACAAGCTAACCCTCATCTTTCCATTCTCTAAACTCATAAACAATTTTCTTATTACTCTGTTATCTTCAACTCATGGCTTCTGTCTCATGGCCTAAAATGGCTGCTCCTGCTCCTGCCCCCACATCCATATTCTAGCCAGTGGGAAGGGAGAAAGGCACAACCTGAAATTGGCCAACCTTACTCTGCTCACATCCCATTAGATAAAGTGTGGTCATGTGCCCATACCCAGCTGCTAGGGAAACTGGGGAAAGTAGTCATTATCCTGAAAGCCTGGAGCCAGCTAAAACCCAAGGGTTCTACTCAAGGGAAGGGTGGACGTTTGGGCACCTCTATCAGTCTCTCCCATGTTCTCCATCATTCTCTTCCACTCCTGTTTTACTTTCTCCTTGGAAATTACCACCAGGAGAAATTTGCCTTTTTATAAGTGGGGTTTTGTGCTCATTATCAACCTCCATTCTCTCTGTCCTGTTTCCTCCTGGGTCTTAGCACCTAGACTTGCACCTGGCTCAGAGAAAGGAAGGAAGAATGAATGAATGAATGAACTGCCTTCTTTCTTTGGACCTGCTCTGTGCCAGGCACCTCTTGTCCTCTCCCTGTCTCCCGTGGAGTTGTTCTGTCCTCATTTTACTGAGGGAGACGCGATCGCACAGTTAGCATCAGTTGGGCCCTGTTGGGGAGAAGAATGGAGGAGGGGGCTGACCTGAGCCCTAGGGTTCCAGCCCACCCCTTTCTTTGGAGGCTTTTCCTTCTTTCAGCTGGGGGTGGGCATCACTAGCAATTTCCTGCCTTGGGTCAAGTCGTGAGACTGTCCCTAAATCTCCTGGTGTCAGCAAAAAACACCAGAAGGGCTCCTATAGGAGTGCTGCAAGCTCTTTCCACAGGCTGCTCAACTCCTGGGATTGCTCCTTGCCCCAGGGAGGCTTTCACTCTCCACGTGTAAAACATTTTAATTTTCTTTTCATTTATCAAAGCATCATACCCACCCAGCAAAGGGCATGAATCATTGACATGTGGCTTAATGAATTAGCACCCAGTGAAAACACCTGGGCACCGCTACCCAGCCCAGGTACCCAGACGCTGGTGTGTGGTGTGCTTCCGCCAATTACTGTCCCCTCTGTCCTCTACAGAGGGGGTCATGGTCTGTGGACTCATACAGTGTATCCTTGCCTGGGCCTGGCTTTTGCTCAACATCATATATGTATACATTCTGCTGCTGATGGGCCTTTGGGCTGCTTTCAATGTTCTAGTGCCAGTCTCTGGTGCACCTGTACATGCACTTCCACTGGACGTGGAGATGCCAGGTCACAAGGCCCAGGCTGTTCCAGGTCAACCATTTTAAGTGTTTGTACCTGGTAGGTCCCAGTGCCCTGACCTGGCTTGCCTTCCCCAGCCAGGAGCCCTACTGCTGTCTTCCAAGAGGACCCCGGTGTCCTGGAACTCGTGTCTGGGATTTCCACCCCCCAGGCCCCAGATGCTCAGCTCTCCTATCTTCTAGGCTATGCCCCTGACCCTCTCCATCCCAGAGCGAAAGTACCTGTGGGCAGCCCCTGGGCCTTTGCATACACATAGCTCCCTGTCCTCTCGCCCCTCCCATCTTCACTTGGAGACCTGGCGTGCATTTTCCAGGCACAGCCAATGTCCCCTCCATCTGTGTCTACCTTCCCAGAGCAGCAGCCTAGGGGAGAGGAGAGTGGAGGGTGGAACTAAAGTGCATGCTTTGCCCAGCTCTGCCACCTGCCCGCTGGGTGATCCCGCACATCCACACGGAGGGGGGCCACAGCTAATGGTCACTGAGAACCTAAGGTGCATGGGCGCCGCTGGAGGTGCTTACTTAATCCTCACTGCAACCTCAGGAGGTGGACAACTGTCATTCCCACCATTCCCCAGGGGAAAGCAGGAAGTGCGGGGCCGAGCTGGGACGCAAACGGGGGGCTGACTCCAGAGCCCCTGCTCCTAACCACGATGCTCTCCTGCCTCTGGATTGCAGGGATTAAATGGGGGTGAAGCCAAGGGACTCAGATTGCTGCACCTGGCTCAGGGACATGTGCAATAAATGGTGGTGGCTTTTGTTTTTATTGGGGGTCAGGAGACAGAACCTGAGACGAGGGTTGGGGCTCCTGTCCGGGGACTGCGTGGGGCCTGGGTGGTGACATGCGCAGGAGCTCCATACCTGCCCTCCACCCAGCAGGCCCTGGAGCTGAGCCACCCATGGGTGGGGGCGGCAGGGGCGTTTGCCTGGGTTGGGGGCCACAGGCCCAGAGGTGGGAGGCAGTGGCCCTGCCCCCCCCAGCACCTGCGCTGCTAAGTGAGCAGCTCTCCCTTTCCCAGGGTTCGCTGCTGGCTGGATGGACACCCCGGAGGAGGTGGCATGGGCCAATGGGAGCACCACGCGGCCCCCACCCCTGGCACCAAACATCAGCGTGCCTCACCAGTGTCTGCTGCTGCTCTATGAAGACATTGGCACCTCCAGGTGAAGAGGCCCAGCCCTGCTGGGAAGCTTGGCTGTATGTCAGTGGGCTTTCCCAGTGTGTGTGTGTTGGGAGCGCTGCTGGGGGTGGGGTGTCTATATAACTCCACCGCTGAGCCAGCTTCTGTACCCACTGCTAGGGTCCGGTACTGGGACCTCTTGCTGCTCATCCCCAATGTGCTTTTCTTCATCTTCCTCCTCTGGAAGCTTCCGTTCGCTCGGGCCAAGATCCGCGTCACCTCCAGCCCCATTTTTATCACCTTCTACATCCTGGTGAGTTCATCCCAGTCCGTTACAGCAAACCCAATTCCAACTGGCTTAAGTAAAAAAAAAAAAAAAAAGGAATTAACTGCCTCACATATTGAAAAACTCCCAGCTTCAGGTATGGCTGGATCCAGGGGATTAAATGATATCATCGAGAGTCTCTCTGTACCTCTGGCCTCTGCTCTCCTCTGGTCTTATCTCAGATGAGCTCTTCCCATATGGTGCCAAAGATCGCCAAGAGCAGTTTTGAGCTAATATCCTACCTCCCTACTGATACCACCAGAGAGAGTACCTCTTTCCCAATAGTGCCAGCATTCCTGAATTCTGGTCCTGAATTCCCTCTGGTTGGCCCAGCTCGGATCACATGCTCATTCCTGACCCAGTCAGTGTGACTAACAGGGAAAAGGGTACTTTTGGAGCTAGGAGGGTAGGGTCAGCCCAGCCAAACCCAATGGACCGCGTTGGAGAGAGGGGGGTGGTCCTGGAAAGAAAATGGGGGAAATTGCTTTTAGAGGAAAGAGAAACAGATGCTGGGCATGGGGAAAATGTCCAGCACAGCCTCCCTCTGTCCACCTTCCCGTGTGTCCATCCAGCTACACATCCCATGAGACCTCATGGAGCAGTCTCCTTTCCCGTTGGGTGAGCCCACATTTTCATCACTCGGGGTCTGCATGTGTGCACCCTCTTCTCTGGTGAAAACCCATGGAGGCCACCACCTGAGAGCTGAGTGACTCCCAGGGGCCCCTCTTTGTGGCCTGGCTCAGAACTCCCCAGGTCAGAAGGGTGGGCAGTGAGCAGGCAGAGAGGCAGGTGAGGGGCATGGGGGAGCCCTGGCAGCCATGGGTAGAGGCCCCCAGGAACACTGGCAGCCTGGAGTCTCCTCCCCCAACCCCTCCCCTGAGATGGTGGTGGGGCAAGCATGGAGACTGAGGTCTGCTTTCTTCTCTCCTCTCCTGCTGTCCTTCTGACCCTATATTTACTTGTTTATATATTTACTCATCAGATACCGAGCATCTCCTGTAGGCCAGGCAGGTGCCTCTCTGGAGTAACAGGGTATGCATCTGCTTTAACTTGTGGCATTCTTGTGAGCCCAGCATGCAGAACTCCAACCCAGAGGGAACCTGGAAGATAGTGGGTGCTCAGCAGTTGTCAACCTCCCCAAGGCCCAGCCACCGTTTTTGTGGCACAAAGGGTGAACGGTGTATGAGTCTGGGCTCTTTTGTTTCAATGTGTCAGAAAACCCAACTTAACCACACAGAAGCCAGAGGGCAGGTACTGACTCAGAAACAGATGCCACAGCCTTCAGGCCTGGCTGGATCCAGGGGCTCCCATCTCCCTCTCAGCTTGGCTTCTCTCCAGTGGCCTTACTCTCTGAGGAGCCACCCTCGTGACAGCAAGACAGCTCCAGGGGTCTGGCACCCCATCAGCTTCCTTTCCCTGGAGACTGGGGGTGGGGTGGGGGTGGCTGCACCAGATGTCCAGGGTCTGATTTCCACTCCATATCCCTGAACCAGTTCTGCGGCTAGGGGAGCAGCAAGCACCAATTGTCCCGCCCCCTCCCAGGCCCGTTCCCAAAGCCAGCCTCACTGGGAACCACAGAGACAAAACCACAGGTGCTGGCACCTTCCCTGGGGTCTCTGAAGCTCCTCCTCCATAGCTACCTTCACCCTAGCCCCACATGTCTCGGGATGAAAACCATTAATGACAGCGCTGAAGGCCAACATGTACTTAGTCCTTGCTGGGTGCCAGGCACTCCTCTGCTGCATATATTACCCCACCACTCCCCCCAACAGTCAAACGTGGCAGGTGTTATTTTTACCCCCATTTTACAGATGAGGAAACTGAGGCCCAAAGGTACGGTTACTTGCCTGAAGTCCCAGAGCTGGGACTTGAACCCAGGCAGTCTGGCTCCACCTTGTCAAACTCTCCTCCCCCTTCTGGCCCCTGTTTCATTTCACTGGCCTTGGAATCCAGGATGTCAGCTCTAGCCGGGAAACAGGCCCAGAGGGGCGGGGCGTTGGGTGGGAATGGGCGATCCTGAGGCCGTAGAGGGCATTCAAGTCATGTGAGCCTCACCTCTTGGACATTTCTCCCTGCCTCACTGCCTCCCCAGTCCCAACTTGCACTTGGATATTTGGCTGTTTAGTTTGAAATCCTCCTGTTCTTGAGGACGGGAAGGCTCCTGTAGGTATGGGGGTGGGTTTGTGTGTCCTGTGATACCCAGCGTTTCCCACCCCCTGGCCCCACCAGGTGTGTGAGGAAGGGAAGGCTCCTGCAGGCGTGGGGGTGGGTTTGTGACCTGCAATACCCAGCGTTTCCCACCCCCTGGCCCCATCAGGTGTTCGTGGTGGCGCTGGTGGGCATCGCCCGGGCAGTGGTGTCCATGACGGTCAGCACCTCGGATGCTGCCACCGTGGCTGATAAGGTGTGTCTGGGCCGGCCGGGAAGGGGTGGGGCAGGGGAGGGCCTGAAGGGTGGGGGCACCGGATGCTGGGGCAAGGAGCGGCCGGGCCCCCAGGCTGACGTCTGCCCACTTTGTGTCCAGATCCTGTGGGAGATTACCCGCTTCTTCCTGCTGGCCATCGAGCTGAGTGTGGTCATCCTGGGCCTGGCCTTTGGTGCGTGTGCCACTGGGGCTGTCGGGCCTGGGCCCATGCTCTCCCTTCCTGGCTGGGGGCATACCCTCACAGCGTCCCATGGGCTGGCTCCCGCTCGCTGACCAGTGCATTTCTTCCAGGCCATCTGGAGAGCAAGTCAAGCATCAAGCGGGTGCTGGCCATCACCACGGTGCTCTCCTTAGCCTACTCGGTCACCCAGGTAAGGGGAAGGGGGGACAGCAGGAGCCCTGAGGGAGGCCGGGTTGGCAAGGGCGGGGCTTACACCGCCTCCTGGTACCAGACCAGGGTTTGAGGGTTTATCAGGTGCAGTGCTTCTCAAACTCTAAATGCACCAAAGAATAAAATTGATTTGTTAAAAATAAATAAATGTACCGAAGAAATACCCTGTGGTGTTTGTTAACCAGGAAGGCTCTCAGGCCTCTCCCAGAGGCTCTGAGCCCGTAGGTCAGGTGGGGTCCAGGAATCTGCCAGTAAAAATGCAGATCTGCAGATCACACTAGGAAAAGTGGATCTGACGGACTCTTTCTTAGGTTGGGGGCAGAGGCTGCACCTTAACCATCTCTGCTCACATCCCCCCACCCCCCCCAATCACATGTGACTCAGGTGGACAGGGCATGGCCAGAGAGCAGGCTGGGCCAGGTAACTCTGAGCCAGGTCCCCTGGAGCCTTGAAGGCCAGGCTGAGAAGAATGGGCTTGGTGGATGGGGGCCTCAGGGAAGGGGCTTTCGAGGTGGCAGGGCCTGGTCAGACCCTCTCCTTCATCCTTTCTCTCCTGCCTGGCCCCCCTTAGGGGACCCTGGAGATCTTGTACCCAGATGCCCACCTCTCGGCCGAGGACTTCAACATCTATGGGCATGGAGGCCGCCAGTTCTGGCTGGTCAGCTCCTGCTTCTTCTTCCTGGTGAGGCAGAAGCTGGGGCTCTCAACCTGGTCCCCTGGCGGTGGGCTGGGTTAGCCTGGATGCCTTGGCCATGGGCTTCGGGTCCTCACAGGCTGCCCCCAACTTCCTTTTGAGCCCTGCTCTGCCTCTGCAGGTCTACTC
>JAQZBX010013166.1:0-40214 GCA_029593785.1 Cabassous unicinctus | reverse complement strand
GCGGTGGGCTGATGCAGCAACCTCACGGCAGGAAGCGGGTGCGGTGCAATGGATAGAGCCCCCGTTTACCATATGTGAGGCCCCGGGTTCGCTTCCCGGTGCCTCCTTGTGAGGGCAGGCCTGCTCGCGCGGCGCCGTGGGCTGATGTGGCAAGACCTCACAGCAAGGGGGAGATAAGCAGACACAGAGAAGACACGCAGCAAATGGACACAGCAGCACAAGCAGCAAGGGGGGGATAAATAAATAAAATAAATAAATCTTTAAAAAAAAAAAAAATTTCATGTTAGTATACTGCTAGATTCATTCTTTTCAATAAATTCATTTAAAAATTATTTATAAACACAGATAAAAGAATGTACTGAAATATTAATAATGATCATCTGTATGTGATGGAAATATAGATTATTTTTCTTCATTGGGCACTTTTGTATTTTTAAAATTTTTAACCAAGAAAATATTACTAAATTTTGAAAGGAAGAAAGGAAGTACTTAAATGTTTTCATTTTTAAGAATTGACAATCTTATTTTTAAGGTCTGTATATATGGGCCCCAGGTCAATATTTTTTTACATTTATCAAAGTATTACATATAAGTAGTTAAAAAATGTATATAGTTCTGAAAAGTTTGTATCACAAAACAACATTTCTTTGCTCCTTACTGCCTTCTTTCACTCACCCCATTCCACAGAAGAAACCACTTAACCACTTTCAACTCATTTAATTGTTTCTTCTGGTATTTATGTCCATATTTCTTACTGAATACATACATGTATATATACATATAACCTCTTTAGTCTTACATTTTAAACAATATCCATTGACTTCTTATTATTGTAGAAAAATATTTAGTTGACTCAAAATTCCTTTTTCCTCCTCTACCTCCACCCTTTGTAATTTTTATACCTATTTTAATTTCCCTTCATCATGATTGTCACTATATAAATATTGTTCTCTGCTGTGTCAGAGGTGTGTTAAGATTATATTCTCTTTCTTGAACAGTTTTCTATCTTTTCTGGAGTTAATTTGCTAATTTTCTTTGAAGATCTGACTAATCTTCCTACAACTTCCAAGAGAATTGTAAAATACTTTCAAGACAAATTTTTACATGGATAAACTTGTCAGATAGTTTATCAGGTTTTTTTAACCCAGAGCCGGGGTTTAGCAACCTCTTGCTCTAATCTAGACTGGTTGTTCTCTAAATATACCACATGGCCAAAGTCTTAATACTCCCCTTTGCCATTTCTGTATTGAAACTCTTGTTTCTCACATCCAATGTCTTTCTCTTTCTTTTTTTATTTTTTACAGAGCATATTTCAATACTTTATTGAAAAAGTTTACATACAGTTTTTTTTTCTGATTTTTCTATTTTGAAAATGTTTTCATTCTATCGTTTCACTTGGGTTTTCTGGAGGGTATATAGAATTCTAAGTTGAAAATTATTTTCATTCAGAATTTTGAAGCCATTTTTCTAATATCTTTAAGTTTTCAAGGGTGTTGAAAAATCTGATGACACTCTAATTCCCAGTTCTTCATAAGTAACTTGTTTTTTTCCTCTCCAGAGTTTCTGTTTCCGTTTCTTGTTTTCCTTGCTGTTTCAGGGGATTGTCTAACTGAACAGTTTTGAGTAAAGCAGGATGTATGCTGCTCATATCTTTTCTAACCTATTTCTCTCAGCCCCCAGCCCAGGGATTCATGCCAGAGGTCTGAGGACAGCTGTTTCCCTAAAATCTCTGTACCGTCCTGAGAGTGCAGGGAACACTGCTCTTTACCCTGTGTCCGTTAGGTGGTATAAGTGGAGGCAAAGGGATATTGTCACTGTTCCAGTCATCTCTTGCTGTGTAACAACAGCAAAATTAATGGTGAAAGCAACAATCATTTAATTATATTCATTATTTTGTGGATCAGGAATTCAGGCAGAGCAAGTAGGAATGGTTTGTCTCTGCTCCATAACAACTGGGACTTTGGGTGTCTTGAATGACGAAGGATGGGTGGTTTGACTGGGGCCATATGTCCAGGGCCCTAGGTGTGACTGCAGCTGGTTCCTCAGTTCTTCTCCATGTCATGTCTGTTGGAGCTAGAATGATCAGAATGGCTTCTTAACTCTTTTGTCTAATACCTGGGGTGGGATGGATGGAATAGTGGGGGCATGGAAAGATGTATCTCCACATGGTTGTCTTGGGCTGTCTTACAGCATGGTAGTCACAGTATGAGGACTTCTTATACGGCAGCTGGATTATCTCAGAGCTAATATTCCAAGAGGCCTGGTAGGAAACTGCGAGGGTTCTTATGACCTCAACTCAGAGATTCCAGAATGTCACTTCTGCCACATTTTATTGATCAAGCTGGTCACTAGAGCCAGCTAGATTCAAGGAGAGAGGAATTAGACTCTACTTCTCAATGGTAGGAGTAACAAAGAATTTGTTACCATCTTTATTTTTTTTAAAGATTTATTTATTTATTTACTTTTATCCATTTAACCCTCCCCGTTCCCCTATTTTTTGCTGTTTTTGTGTACATTCGCTGGGCAATTCTCTGTATCTGTTTCCTGCCTTCTCTTCTCATCCTTCTCCTCCTGTCTTTACTGGGATTCGATCCTGGGAAATTCTGATGTGGGAGAGAGGTGCTCTGCCACCTGCGCCACCTTAGTTCCTGGTTTTTCGGCATGTCTCGTCTTGACTCTCCCTTGTGTCACTCTCCTATTACATCATCATCTTGCTGCATGGCTCGGCGGGGCCTGGCAAGCCCGCGTGCAGGGCCTGGTGGTCCATGCACCTTCTATATTTTTCTTTATTTTACCGGAAGGTCCCGGGGATCGAACCCAGGTCCCTCCATTTGGGAGACTGACACCCAACCATTTGAGCCACATCCTCCCCCCTTGTGACCATCTTTAATCGACCACACTTTCATTTGATAATGTGAGCATTATGGAGTATAGCACATGTCTTCTACCTGAACAATGAACCAAAAGAGTCTAAATTTTTAATTGAGAAGCATTAGCAGGGAACCTAACTGCAGCAGTCAGAGCAAGGAAAGAAAAAAACGGAGGATACCATATTAGAACCAGGAGAATGAGTCCCTGAGGACATGCTGAAGGAAAATGACAGCTGAGAGAACTGCATCCACAAACACACACCAGACATCCCCCAGAGATTCTTACAGATGAAGAGAATTAGTTCTTAACATTTTTAATATTCTGAAAATAGGGAGGGACTCAGAAAAACAAAACTTTTTTGTTATTATTACTATGACCCCATTTGACACATACACATACATGCACATGCACACACACACATACACACAGATATAAACTGAAGGAAACACCTAATATAACTGTAAGATTTTTGTAGTGGCTGTGTAGCTATACCATAGAATGAACATTCAGTTCCTCCATGAGGGATGCATCATCTAAAACTGATGGATTCCGTACTTTGCAATCAATGTATATTACACACACACACACACACAGGAAATAAAAAACTGATACTTAGGTTGATGTCATTTTGACATCATTCATGGACTAGAGTAGATATGTGTCAGTAGCTATCATTGATACAATAAAAAGCTCAGAATGTAGCAAATGAAGCCATGCAGCTAAATGTCATCCTAGAGCAAGCCAAAGGAAAGATTCAGAAAGCAATAAAGCAATATATATCTAAAAACTACAAGAAGTAGTCAAGGCCGACGAGAGTTAATTCATTATTTCCATCACAAGAAAATAAATGCTTATATATCTCCTTCACTAGATAGAACTTGCTTCTTTTTGCATCAAAGTCCTCTCTGGTGAGCACTGGCTATTGCCTGCTACCCTGGCCCCTCGACACTTCTCCCCCAGAGAAAACTACCCTGGATGAACTAAGCTCTTCCATGACTGTCCCACTTTCTCCCATCAGTTTCATCCCCAAAGAACATTTCAGAAGCTGCTGGTGAAAGAGACCAAAAGTAGTCATATGATATATGTTAAACTATAGATTTGATTTTTAGATTGAGCTAACGAATGATATTTTATTTTAGCTATATAATCTCACTCCTGTAACTTATAGTATGTGGCTGTGCATCATTGCTTATTAATGAAACTGTCTTTAGTCACAAAGCAAGTTCTCATTTTTCTACTCCCTAGCAAATTCCTGTTTTCAACATCCTAGCAAATTCCTGCTTTCCACTCCCTAGCAAGTTCCTGTTTTAGACTCCCTAACAAGCTCCTGTTTTTCTTCTCCTCCTTATCTAACACCTAATAAAACATACACCAGATGGAGAAGACTGAGACCAAGGAGATTCTAAGGAGTGCAATTAAAGTGGGCAAAAACAGCAGCTATAAGCTCATCCTTTCTTCCCCTCCTCTGATGCCCACTTTGCAGACCCTACTTTGCAAGTAGATTCAACCAATGGCATCCCTGTCCCCATTCTCTTTTCTAATTCTAGTAAAAAAAATCTTTGACTCTTTTTTTCGGGGAAGCAGATTTAAACTTTATCTCCTGATCTCTTCTGACTTAATAAAACTCTTTCCCTTGTGTGATCAAACTTTGGTGTGGACTCCAATTCTCTGCACTGGGCAAAGAACCCAAGTTGGGCAGACTGCCCAACTCTGATAGGTCTGATCTGCTCAAACACAAAAATTTCACCCAAGCAGCATATGACATTGAACTGCATAATGTGAAGAGTCATACTTTTTTCTAGATTGGATTACAATTCTGGAATGTGACACAATGGGGGCTCTAAATGTAAAGAACTTGACCTCATGGATCATAAAAATATCTGCCGTAAGGGAACAAGATATTTAGAAAATTA
The DNA here is from genome assembly GCA_029593785.1 of Cabassous unicinctus. Classification (NCBI taxonomy): domain Eukaryota; kingdom Metazoa; phylum Chordata; class Mammalia; order Cingulata; family Chlamyphoridae; genus Cabassous; species Cabassous unicinctus. The sequence goes on along the minus strand of JAQZBX010013166.1, from coordinate 35,430 downwards.
TTACACTCGTTTCTAAACTTCTAGAACCTTTTATTTTCCAACTGTATGGAGAAAAAAAATTTAGAAGAAAGCAAGAATCAAGCATGTTTATCTCACTAAATTCATGGGAAACTTAAAAAAAATTATCCTGACTTAGTCAATAAGAACTGTTCTCCCTCCATCCTTATTTGACTTTAGTAAAGGATATCAACTTATTAAATAAATACTTCTTCCCTAGGATGTTAGATTTAAAGTGGTGAACAAAAGAGACACAATTCCTACTCTCCTTAAACTCACAGTCTAGTAGAGAGAGCTATACAACTAAATAGCTATAGAATTATAAATTATAATAACTCACATACAGTAAAAGAACATACACATGGAGAGAATATAGATGTGGGGCTTTAAGGAGCACTTGCATTAGAATTGGTATCAAGAAAGGCACATTTGAGTTGACTATTTCTTTCCTGATTTTAAAAAGTGTTATCAAAGTAATACATACTCATGATTAAAACCAACAGATGCAACTTCCCACTCTCAGGTGTGGTCTCCAAAAGCAACTGCTTCTAACTTGTTAACTCTTCCTCCTTATTTCTAAATTGTATGCGTCTATCATCATTTTTTACTTTTTAAAAAATAAGCTTTATTTTTAAGAGCAGTTGTAGGTCTAAAGAAAAATTTTGTTGACAAGTACAGATTTACAGTCTTCCCCACATATACACAGTTTTCCCAACTGTTAACATTTTGCATTAGTATGGTACATGTATTAGTCAGCCAAAGGGGTGCTGATGCAAAGTACTAGAACTCTGTTGGCTTTTATAAAGGGTATTTATTTGGGGTAGACGCTTACAGTCAGAAGGCCCTAAAGAGTCCAACTCAAGGTACCATAAGAGGTGCTTTCTCACCCAAAGTCATTGGCAACATGTTGGAGCAAGATGGTGGGTGATGTCTGCGAGGGTTCAGCCTTCCTTCTTCCTTTTAAGGCTCCGTGGTCCCAGCTTCTTCCACTCTCACCTGTAGGCTGGCATAAGGTTCATCTCTCTCCCAAGAGCTTTTTTCTTTCCGGGCTCAGCTGCTCAGGTCTCTTCACAAGGTCAGCTGTAGACTGTCAGGTTCATCTCTCTTCCCAGGGCCTCTGCCATGTGTAATGAGCTGTCTCTCTTTCTCTGTGTTCTTCTCTATGTGTTTACTTCAGTTGAGCATCTGTTTTACCCCCAAGGGGGCTGGGACTCAAGGCTGAGTTGCACTTTAATGACGTGGTTGGATCAGAGCCCTAATCTTAACATAATTTAATCAGACATCTCAGCTGAATCTCATACAATCAAAGTGCTATCACATCAGAGGAAACAACCAGTTTACAAACATAATCTATATTTCTTTTTGGAATTCATAAATAATATCAAACTGTGACATTACATTTGTTACAATTGATGAAACAATATTATTAGAATTATGCTATTAACCAAAGTACATAGTTTACATTAGGATTCACTCTTTGCATTGTATGGTTCGATGGGGTTTTTGTTTTGTTTTTATTCATTTCAATTTTTATTGTGGAAACATATTTTCCTAAAATAGTAGATGAAGATTAGCTCAGTAAAGCCTCTACCATTCCACCCTTCCTTCCCATCAAACTTGAAGAGACCTGAGGAATGTGAAGTTGAGATTTTAAAGATGGGAAAGGGCCAACCGGTAGGCAAGAAGAGAACCAAGTCTTCTAAGCAGAGGGAGAAATGAGTGGAAGGGCCGGGAGGCAGGAATGAGCCTGAACCGTTGAGGAATTAAAGGAAAGTCAGTGGAGCAGGAATATAGTGAGCAAGGCATTGATGGCATAAAATGGTGTTAAAGAGATAAGTACAAGGCAGATCACACAAGGCCTTGTAAATTCCAAAGAACTGGATTTTATTTGGGGTGATTTTTTTCCTAGAAAACTGTCAAGGAGTTTTTTAAAAACTATATTATGCAACACTGTTAACACCAGGGGAAGAAATGGGGGAAGCTAAATTACATAAAATTCCTGGAGGGCCATTTGGCAATACAAATCAAAAGACTTAAATTTTTACTACTCTCTCACCCAGAAGTTCCACTTTGCTAGGAAATCATTATGGTTGTGCACAAATGGTTCTTTTGAAATGTCTTCATCTCAATGTTTTTGACAGTAGTGATAAACTGGAGGGAAGCAAAATGCCTAATAGTAGGTGTGATGGTTAGGCTAATGTGTCAACTTGGCCAGGTAATGGTGCCCAATTTTGGTCAAGCAAGCACTATGCTAATTGTTACACAAGGGCAGTTAATGGATTTTAATTCATGCATATGCATATATGGCCAATTACATATACAATCAACTGAGGACATTGCCTTCAGCAAAGACTGATGTTTCATCCAAACAGTTGAAGGCCTTAAAAGGAGAAGTAATTTCGGCATTCAGAGAAAGAATTGCCGTATCTGCTTCAGACAGCTAGTGTGTACTAGGGAACTCATTGAGGACCTACATTGGAGTCCCTGGCTTTCACAGAATTTGCACGGAATTTGGACTTGTGCATCCCCACGATCACATGAAATAATTTTATAAAACCTCATGCTATTTACAGATATCTCCTTTTTTTTTTTTAAAGATTTATTGATTGATTGATTTCTCACCCCACCCCATTGTCTGTTCTCTGTGTCCATTTGATGTGTGTTCTTCTATGTCTGCTTGTCTTCTCTTTAGGCAGCACCAGGAACCAATCTTAGGATTTTCCGGAGTGGGAGAGAGGCGCTCAATCTCTTGCTCCACCTCAGCTCCCTAGTCTGCCACATCTCTTATTGTCTCTACTCTGTGTCTCTTTTTGTTACGTCGTCTTGCTGTGCCAGCTCTCTGCATGGACCAGCACTCTTGTGTGGGCCAGCACTATGTGCGGGCCAGCACTATGCGCAGCCAGCATTCCATGTGGGTCAGCTGTCCACTCAGGCCAGCTTGCCTTCACCAGGAAGACCTGGGAATTGAACCCTGGACCTCCTATATGGTAAACAGGAGCCCAATTACTTGAGCCACATCCACTTCCCCAGATATCTCCTTTTGATTCTATTTCCATGGAGAACCCTCTAATACAGTCAAGAACCACCGGAAGTGGTTTTTGAGAAACAGAATCTTTAAAATGGGATTTCCAAATTGATTCTGGGATTTTTGCAATTGCCTCTCTACTCTGATTAGATTCAAGGGCACTAATGACTGTTTCCAATAATCAAGAGGCTACTGATAGTCCATTGCATGAGTTGGCATAGAGATATGCAAAATATCACCACTGGATACAACTACTTCCATGCTTATAAGAGGCAAGGCTCTGTGTGACTGTTTTTAACACCTTAACAGACTTTTGTGGAGTTAAAAGGTACAATGATGTTGGCTGGCTGCTCTTAAATATGCTGGATACAGTTACAAAAGAAAGGGATGATCTGAGGGCTTCAAATTTGCAATTTAAGTGTCACATGAATGATGTGAAAGTTTCTATGTGTGCCTAAAAGAAAATCTTGTTTCATGCAGCTGCAGACTTGAGATCTCTGGGAATTAGACTCAGAGTCTCATTGTGTGAGTAGCAGAGTTACAATGGAAACTAAAATGTCAACTTTGCAGACTGTCTGCTTTTAAAGTGAGGGCATTGATTAGAAAGGAGAGGAATCCTGAGGATTGGGATGGACACATATGGGTTGAGGATGATGGCAGTGGGGTCATTGAAGCCCTAAATTCTGCTGAAACTTTCCCAGATAAGCCTGTAATAGTCTGCCCTGAGGAGACAGCCACTGGACCACCTCCCCACCCTGAGGATACAAGCACCCAACCTCCAGCCTTCTCCAAGGAGTGAGCCGCCCAACTTCCAGTCTGCCCCAAAGATTCCCAACATCCTCCTTGCCCTGAGGAATCAGCCATCCAACCCCCACATGAAGAGATTAAGATCTGTCTCACCAGATGAAACTGCAATGGAATGCTCTGACATAATTGTCTTGTAAGACACACCTAATTCTTCTTGTGAAACACCTCCCTTTACTTCTTGACCTATAACTAGACTAAAGTCACAAATCCCCAAAGGTGAAGTTCAAAGTGTGGCCCATGAGGCAGCATGCTATACTCCAAAAGAGCTGCATCGGTTTTCCAATTTATATAGGCAAAACGCAGGGAATATGTGTGGGAATGGATTTTAAGGCTATCAGATAAAGGTGGAAGGAATATAAAGTTGGATCTGGATGAATTTATTAATATGTGCCCACTAAGCAGATTTTCTGGATTCACTGTTGTAGCTCGAAGGGTTAGAAGGGGATCTAACAGTTTGTTCAGGTGGCTGGCTGAAACATGGACCAAAAGATGGCCAACATTGCCTGAGCTCAAGATGCCAGAATTACCTTAGTATACTGTAGATGACAGGATCCAAAGGCTTAGAGAGATTTGAATGCTAGAATGGATTTACCATTTAAGATCTGCCCTACCCACCCTAGGAATGTCCAGAGAACACACCTTTAACTAGGACTGTGAGGAATAAATTTGTGACATTTAACTCCATCTTCACCGAAGAGCTCTCTGGTTGTTCTCTGTAGGTCAGATATTACTGTGGGAACTGCTATCACAGTACTAGGATCCTTAAACACTATGGGGATGATTGGATTCCAGCCCAGCATAAACCAAGTGGCAGCACTTAATTGCCAAAGAAAAGGTTGGTATGGCTACCACAATGAAAAGCAGACTCAAAGCAGCAATCAAAATAGCCTGAGTCACATAGACCTATGGCATTGCCTAATAGAATTATGGGGTACCTAGAAGTAAAATAGATGGTAAGTCTACTAAATTCTACTTGCTTTATATAAGCAGAAGAGTTCTAGGTCGAGTGAACAAAAGCCTAACTTGAATTACAGATTCAGAGAGTCATAGACACTTAATCAATTCCCAGACTTGAAACAGTTTACAGACTCAGAACCCCTTGAATGGAGGGAAGGCCAGGTCCCCCTGGGGAATGTCCCTGTTACACTGATCAAAATTTATACTGTTAATCTTCCTTCCAGCCTTCCCCCAAAAAACCTGCAGCCTTTTACCAGGGTAACTGTGCATTGGGGAAAAGGAAATGATCAGGCATTTTGGGGATTATTAGACACTGGTTCAGAAGTGACATTAATTCCCAGAGACCTAAAATGCCATTGTGGGGGAAGCAGATGTGGCTCAAGTGGTTGGGTGTCTCCCTCCCACATGGGAGGTCCCAGGTTCAGTTCCCGGTGCCTCCTAAAGAAGATGAGCAAGACAGTGAGCTGGCACGGCAAGCTGATGCTACAAGATGACACAGCGAGATGATGCAATGAGGAAACACAATGAGAAACACTACAAGCAGGGAACAGAGGAGGCTCAAGTAATTGGGCACCTCCCTCCCACATGAGAGGTCCAGGAGTTCCCAGTGCCTCCTAAAAAGAAGACAAGCAGACACAGAGAGCACACAACAGACACAGAGAGCAGACAGTGAGCACAAACAATGAGGTGGGGGAGAAATTTTTTTTAAAATGACACTGTGGTCCACCAGTCAGAGTAGCCACTTATGGAGGTCAGGTGACCAGTAGAGTTTTAGCTCAGTTTCATCAAACAGTAGGTCCAGTGCTCCCTGGAACCATTCTGTGGTTATTTCCCCAGTTCCAGAATGCATAATATTGTCTGCAGGGACCTTGATCATCTCTCCCTTCCACAAGACATCACACTGGCCCATTCTATCGAAGATATCTTGTTGATTGGACCTAGAGAGAAAGAAGTAACAACTACTCTAGACTTATTGGTAAGGCATTTGCGTGAGAGAGAGTGGGAGATAAATCCAACAAAAAAGGGGGGCATTCTAGCTTAGTGAAATTTCTAGATATCTAGTGGTGTGGGACATGTCAACATATCCCTTCTAAAGTGAAGTTTAAGCTGTTGGATCTGGCCCTTTCTATAATCAAAAAAGAGGCACAACGCTTATGTGGCCTCTTTGGATTTTGGAAACAACATTTTCTCCACTTGAGTGTACTACATTTACTGAGTGACCAGAAAACCTTCTAGATTTGAGTGGGGACCAGAACAAGAGAAGGTTCTGTGCAAACTGCACTGCCACTTGGGTGATATGATCCAGCAGATCTAATGGTGCTGGAAGTGTCAAGGACAAATAGAGATGCTGTCTGGAGTTTTTGGCAGGCCCCTATAGGAGAATCACAATGCAGACCATAGGATTTTGGAGCAAAGCCTTGCCACCCTCTGAAGATGACTGCTTTCCTTTTGAGAAACAGCTTTTGGCCTGCTACTTATACTTAGAAGGGACCAAATTCTTAACCATGGGCCACCAATTTACCATGAGACCTGAATTGCCTATCATGAGCTTGGTATTGTCTGACCCGCCAAACCATAAAGTTGGGCGTGCACAGCAGCACTCCAACATAAAGTGGAAGTGGTATATCTGAGATAGGGCTCGAGTGGGTCCTGAAGGCACAAGTAAGTAACATGAGAAAGTGGCCCAAATGCCCACGGTCACTACTCCTGCCACATTACCTTCTCTTTCCCAGCCCACAGCTATGGCTTCTGGGGAGTTCCTTACAATCAGTTGACTGAGGAAGAGAAAACTCAGGCCTGGTTCACAGATGATTATTCATGATATGCAGGTATCACGCAGAAGAGGACAGCTGCAGCACTGAAGTTCCTTTCCACATTCCTGAAAAACAGAGGTGAGGGAGAATCCTCCCAGTGGGCAGAATTTCGAGCAGTGCACCTGGTTATTTATTTTTCTTGAAAGAAGAAATGGCTGAAGGTGGTTTTATACACCAATTCATGGGCTGTTGCCAACGGTTTTGCTGGATGGTCAGGGACTTCGAAGTAACATGATTGGAAAATTGGTGACAAAGAGGTCTGGGGAAGACGTATGTGGATAGACCTTTCTGAGTGGGCAAAAACCATGAAAATATTTGCGTCCCACCTGAATGCTCATCACAGGGTGACTTCAGCAGAGGAAGATTTTAGTAATCACGTGGATAAGATGACCTGTTCTATGGATAGCAGTCAGCCTCTTTCCCCAGACACTCCTGTCATTGTTCGATGGGCTCATGAACAAAGCGGCCATGGTGGTAGGATGGAAGTTATGCATGAGCTCAGCAACAGGGACTTCCCCTCACCAAGGCCAACTTGGCTATAGACACTGCTGAGCGCCCAATCTGCCAGCAGCAGAGACCCATACTCAGACCCCCGATAAGGCACCATTAACTGAAGTGATCAGCCTGCTACCTAGTGGCATGTTGATTACATTGGACCACTTTCATCACAGAAGGGGCAGTGATTTGTTCTAACTGTAATAGACACATACTCCAGATATGGGTTTGCCTTTCCTGAAGGCAAATCTTCTTCTAAAACTACCATCCGTGGACCTATCGAATGTCTTATCCACCACTATGGTATTCTACACAGCATTACTTCTGATCAAGGAACCTACTTCATAGCAAATAATGTGCAGAAATGATACATGCTCACGGCTTTCACTGGTCTCACTATGTTCCCTATTCCTGAAGCAGCTGGACGGATAGAGGGGTGTAATTGCCTTTTGAAGACTCAATTATGGAGCCAGTTTGGTGGCAATATCTTGAAGGGCTGGGGTAATGTTTTCCAGGAGGCTGTGTTTGCTCTAAATCAGTGTCCACTCTAGGTGCTGTTTCTCCCATAGCTAGAATTAATGGGTCCAGGAATCAAGGGGTGGAAATGGGATGCCACTCACTATTACCCTCACTGATCCACTAGGAAAATATTTCCCTTCTGTCCCTGCAATCTTAAGCTTTGCTGGTCTACAGGTCTTAGTTCCAAAAGAAGGAGTGTTTCCACCAGGGAACACAACAATTCCATTGAATTAGAAGACTGCCACCTGGCCACTTTGGGCTCCTCATGCCTCTGAATCAACTGGAAAAGAAGGGAATTACTGTACTGGCTGGAGGGATTGATCTTGAATATAGAGGGGAAATGGGCTGCAGCTATAAGATGGAGATAGAGTTTGCCTGGAATACAGGAGTTCCCCTAGGGCATCTCTTAGTACTATCATGCCCTGTGATTAAAGTCAATGGAAGAGTGCAACAAACTAATCCAGGCAGGTCTACCAATGGCCTAGAATCTTCAGGAATGAAGGTTTGGGTCACTTTACCAGGCAAAGAACCACGGCCAGCTGAGGTGCTTGCTGAAGGTAAAGGGAACATGGAATGGGTAGTGGAAGAAAGTAGAGATAAATATAAACTTCTACCATGTTACCAGTTATAGAAATGAAGATTGTAGTGGTCATGACTATTGTTTACTTGTTTTGTTATGTGTATGTTTGTATACGTGCATAAAATGAATGTCTTTGTTTTCTTCCCTATCTTTTCCCCTTATCATATGACATAAGTTGCATTAGTTTCATGTTGTAGTATTTAAGGATGTCAAGTTAAAGAGTGAATATTACCCAAGTACTTGCACCCTATCCTGGAGGAATTTAGTGCATTTCCAGTAGTATGCAAGCCAGTTGGGGATTATTAGGGGAAATATGTATATATATGTTATTTTTTTTAATTTAGAGATTAAGCATGGGTTAAGGTGATGTGAATGGCTGCCAAGTTAACAATGGTTGGATTGTGATAGTTAGGCTAAATTGTTAACTGGGCCAGGTAGTGGTAGCTAGTTGTTTGGTCAAACAAACAACTAATTGTAATTGGGCTAATTGTAATACAAGGGCCTTTCAAGGACTTTAATCCATGCATATGCATATATGGCTGATAACATATACAAACAACTGAGGAGATTGCCTTCAGCAATGAGCAACATCTCATCCAATCAGATGAAGCCTTTGAATGGAGATGTAATTTCAGCTTTCAGAGAGAAAATTTCCATCTCTACTTCAGACAGCCAGCATCTCTTGGGGAACTCATTGAAGAGCTTCGGAGCTCTTGGCTTGCAGTTTGCCCAATGGAATTTGGAGTCATGCATTCAAACAGCTGTGTGAGACAAATTTATAAAATCTCATACTATTTACAGATATGTCTTGTCAATTCTGTTTCCCTAGAGAACCCTAACTAATACAGTAGGCTATTAATGAAACAAATTGAATATATCATTAAAGGATTATTATTGAGCCATTTAAAAGTTATTATAAAAGTCTATACTCAGCATGGAATAGGCAGATTACAAAAGAGTATATTCAATATAATCTCAAATATATAAAAAGAAAATTATCTATATAGGCAGAGAAATAAATGACTGGAAAAATACAGAGCCAAATGTTAACAATGGCTATCTTTGGATACAGAATTAAAAGTATTGTATTAGAAAATTATTTAGAGAAAAGTTCTTAATTCTGTGAAGGCCTCAAATTGTCTATCTTCAATACTCTATAGTGACTGTATCTCTGAGTTGGAAACACTGTACAGAGATTGTTGATAAATATGCATTATTGTGTGTGAAAATTAGAGTAAAAAATCATGTCAGTCAAAATATAGAGATTATATATTGTATAAATTCAGCTCTGTCACAAACTACTCTAAAAGGATGAGAGAAATAACATGCTTGCTACAAATGTTAAGCCTGGATGTAGAGCTCAGAAAGCCAAATGAGAAACTAACTGTGGTGCCAAATTAAAGTTCTCTTTCCAAGGTATGGCACAAATGGATGGAGATGGGGAGATTCAGGACCTACGTCCTGTACAAGAATCCAACCACTGCAATCGATAGTCTAGATTTCTGTCCAGCTCATCATGCATTAAATCACATCCAATTAAGGAGATTAAAAACTCAAGCCCCCAACATTCTGATCACTGTAAATGGAGCTGCTTCCCAGGCTGCCATCTCCTCGGGAAAAAGGGACACCTTTCCTGCACACTCATCTCCTTAGGAGTCTTCCAGAGTTGGTAAGATTTCAACTGGGGGGTGTTATATGCATGGGGGAGGGAGAGAAAGGGCAGAATACCTTTATCTTCATATCTTCATCTGCCTTTGTTTGTTGATGTTCTCTGGGTAATTGAACATTTGTTTTCTTTGAAAAGAAGTCCTCATCTTTGCATATTAGTATGTTTCCTATACAATCTTCTGGGGAAACCAAGAAATTATTGAGATCTTTAACTGAAATTCAAACTCAACACAGGTGATTTTATTTTCTTCTTTTTTTTTTTTATTAGAGAAATAGTGAATTTACAAAACAACCATGCATACCATTACAGGATTCACATAGATCACCCACCACCAACACCCTGCATTGTTGTGGAAATTTTGTTAAATATGATGAAAGAACATGATCAAAATATTACTGCTAACTATAGTCCATAGTTTACATTTGGAGTGTTTTCCCACAAACCACCCTATTATTAATGCCAGCTATTAGTAGTATATTTGTTATAGGTCATGTGAGAAAATTCTCATACTTGTACTGTGAACCACAGTCCATCATCCTTCTCTTGGTTCACTGTGTTGTTAGGTCCCATGCCTTGTACAATCCAGCCAAAGTTTATACTCAGTGGCTCTCACTGCATCACAGAGATGGGGCTGTCATCCTTTAGCCCACTTCAGAACATTTTCATTACTCCAAAAGGAAAAATCCCATACTGTCTTATTCCCCCCATTGTTGACCCTTAGCATTAATATAGTACCTTCTTTGCCATTGCTACAAAAATATTACATTATTACTGTTAACTATAGATCATTAGTTACATTAGTTGTATTTTCCCTATGTATCACCATATTCTTAACACCTTGTAATAGTGACATACATTTATTCTAGTTCATAGAAGAACATTCTTGCATTTGTGCTATTAACCACAGTCCTCATCCACCACCAAGTTCACTACGTTATACAGTCCCTAGGAAGATAAGGAGTCTTAAATGCCTAAAACCATGGTTTCACTGATTATCAGACAGAAAACATTTGTTCTGTTCTCCTGCCAAGAAGAATGGAGACTCCATTCTAAAGGATTATGCAAGTTTTAAGCACTCAGGAGGAACTCCAGATATTGAAATACACCATTTGTGAAACTGGGGCAGGAGTAAAATAATGCTTGCATGCAGTGTGACTTTACAGCAATGTGAGTGGCCACAGTTTGCTGTGACCCTTGCAGACCAGATGGTCTGAGGACCAACTGAGTGGTGCCAGACCCACATCCCAAAGGCATCCTAAGGAACTGAAATAACTGGTCTACCCACTCTCACCGAGAAGGGTTATGTTCCATAATTAGATTAGCTTCACCATTCCCTATCAGTTTTGTTGAATGTCAGTGATCATCAGATACTCCTCCATTTGGATCTCCATAAACACTTTAGAAGATCCTGAGTCCTTCTCTTGTCCAAATGATGCACTTCAAAACCACACATAAAAAGAGTGCCTCAAATAATGGGGCTCCTAAGGCCTCTGGAGACATCCAGACACTATAAGCAGGGCAGACAAGCTCAGGAATTCGGCACCCTGTCAGTGGGCCTTACTGTGGGATTTATGCTCCCCAGTGTAACAGAGTTAGACTCATTTATAGTTTCCCTACACATGGCTCTTATGCCCCGTTTATTTGAACCTATAATTAGCACTATACTTTGCTAAATATATGTCCCAGAAACAGTTGAGCCCTGAGTCTCAGCAGAGTTGCAATACCTACTCTCCAGTTCACTGGACTCACCCAGGACAACTAACTAGGGGATGATGATGGATGATGCCCATCCCAAAGAACAGAGCATCTGCAACTGCAAGCAAGATAGCTCCATCCATCTGCCCTATGGGATCTAAGCCCCCTCTCAATTAGAAACAGAGTGGGCATCACCATCCCCAAATCCTCAAGATTGGGGAATGAACAATGGACTAAAGTAGACTAATTATTATTCTACTATAGACTTATTATTATTCTAGCAATGAAAGAACTCTTATCATTGATATAAAGGCAGTGGCCACCAGAGGTTCTGAGGGGAGGGAGGGGGAAGAGTAGGTATAATTTGGGGGCATTTTCGGGACATTGAAATTGTCCTGCATGGCATTGCAGTGACAGATACAGGCCACTGTGCGGGACACAGTGTAAACTATCATGTAAACTATAGTCCACGGTTGATAGCAATGCTTCAATATGTGTTCATCAATTGTAACAAATATCCCACTGTAACCGTTGGGGAATTTGATGTAATTATGAATTCCAAAAATATAATTGGATCATGCCTGTAATCTGATCTGTTAATCTGGGCATGATTGAATTATGATTAGGGCATTGACTGGGCCATGTCAGTCAGTAGGGTGTTGAGCCCCACCCCCTGGTGGATGGGGAATTGAATATAAAAGGCACGGCAAAGAACAGAGTTGAAGCAGTCTTTTGAGAAGCAGTCTTTGAGAAGCAGCTTTGATGTTGGAAAGAAGGCCCCAGGAGAAGAGAAGCGAACTGTTCGCCTAATTGCCTACAGCTGACCTTGTGGAGGAAACAGGAGCTAAGCCCGGAGAGAAACGCAGCTGCGGAAAGAGAGGAATCCAAGAAGCCTGAACCCTGGGCAAATGTCGGCAGCTGTCTTGCTCCAACACGTGACAATGGACTTTGGTGAGGGAAGAAACTTATGCTTTATGGCCTGGTATCTGTGGACTTCTACCCCAAATAAATACCCTTTATAAAGACCAACTCATTTTTGGTATTTCACATTAGCACTCCTTTGACTGACTAATACACCCACACTGATGAAGGATGTTGTTAATGTGGGAGAGTGTGAGAGGGAAAGGGAATGGGGCATATGGGAATCCCCTATATGTTTTATGTAACATTCTGTAATCTAAATCTTCTAAATCTTCTTTAAAAAACCTTTTTAAAACTCTACACATATCAAGATTGATGCTTAAGTTTGTTTTCTGTTTAGTTTTAAAAGGCAGCTCCTTTTCTCACCATCAGCATGTTACCACTCGAGTGGCTGCGCTACTTCCAGGTAGTGTCAGTGTGGAGGATGCACAGGAACTTGGAGCAGACCTGGGCCAGGCTGGGCAGGTTGGTCCGGGACAGTGAGGTGAAGATCTCCACCAGCCCCTGGGGCGGTAGCTCCCGCCGCGAGCAGCACGCAGCACGGAGATGCTGAGTGCACACCTCCATGCTGCCTGGTGATGGCCCAATGCCGAGGCTGCTTTATTGTCTCCTTTTATACTTATTTCTGTTTTTTCAATGTAATTACTTTCAAAGACAGAAAGAAAAACTAATGTTACTAATTTTTATATCTCATTATCGATTTTTATTACTTTATTGTAAAAATGGCAAATGTAAAAATCCCAAGAGGCTGGAGTCCCTGGGTTAGAATGCTAGAATCAATAATAAAGGTGGTTTGGTGGTGACATTTGCCCAGAGCATGAATTTGGCAAGAAAGTTCTCACTCAGAAGCATAGATTCCTAGGCATATAGAATGCCTATTGCCCCCAGCTTTACAGCCTCTGTACAAATGCCTAAAATTTTGTGAAATCCCACAAATAAGGGAGAAAATCTAAAGTCCCAGTAGACAATGAAGGGACATAGAAGTATTTCAGTTTATGGATGTAAAAGACTGTAATGTATTAAATCTGAATGCTTGAAAAGTAGATGGTTCTGGCAAATTGCCGATTGTAAAGATAACCACAATATTATTTCCCAGCCCTCATGCTCATCAACAATGTAATCTCAACACTCTTCCCATAAAGAAATGGGGTCTATTTTTCCTGCCTCTTAATCTGGCCAGATTTGTGACTCACATATAATAAACATAATGTGGTGTAAGTGATGCTGCTTGACTTTCAAAGATAGCTCAGAAAAGGCAATGCAACTTTCCCCTTGCTCACTTCTTTGAAGCCTAAAGCTGCCTGTAAGCAGTCCAGATGTCCTGAGGCCCAAACTAGCCACTTAAGAGGTCACATGGTAAGGACATGAGAGGATATGAAGTAAGACAGTCACCCAGTCAGCCCCCAGCTGCTCTAGCCTCCTGATATTCCGGCTCCAGCCACTGTGTGACTACAACCTCAGGAGAAACTCCACACACAGATCTATCCAGCTGAGCCCTCCTGAATTCCTCCCTGACAGAAACCATGAAAGATAATAAAATGATTGCTCTTTTTTTAGGTTTCTAAATTTGGGGTTACTTGTTACACCACAATAGATATCCAAAACAAATTTTGTTACCTGAAAGTGAAGTGCTGCTGTAACAAAAACCTAAAATATGTGGCACTGGTTTTAGGAATATGCAGCAGAAAGAAGCTGGAAGAGAATTGAAGACACTGTGAAAACAAGAGCCTGGAGGAGGCTGTCAGTGAGGCCTTAAAGTAAAATGAAAACAATGTTGGTCAAAGCTGAAGAAAAGGAAACCCTTGTTATGTAGTGGTGGAAAGTTGAGCACACTCTTGCTTGCAACAAAGTGGTAAATAGAAAATGTACTTAATATGCTCCACGATCTAGCTAAGTAGATTTGTGGGCAGAATACTGCAAGTGCCACTTGCCTTCCATTGGCTACCTATAAGATACAAATAGAAAAAAGTGAGCTTTAAAAAAGATGACTGTTCAGCTTTTAAGAAACGTTTAAAGGAAATATAAAGGACCCAGGACTTTCTGGTTTCCAAAATAAACTTATTTATCATTCCTAGGTTTTACAGAGAGCAGAAGATACCCAAAATATGAATGGGCCTTAAGGCTGAGATCAATCCAGGACATTGTCAAGACAACATGGTTGTAAGTTAAAGACTAGGGTATGACTGTAAGATCCTTTGTTAAGAATACAGGAAGATGTGAGGTGGTGCCCCATTGACTCTTTCAGACAAAGAAAAGGCCCTCTAAGAATTTTAACGGTGTAATCACTCTGTCTACTTACAAGGTCTCCAAGATAGAGAAAGATCTGTCTCAAAGAGATTCGTTATTGTGAATTTTGTCTAATGGAGTAAACCCCAGTAGTATTCATAGAAAACCCACAAAGGTTTTAAGAGCATTGCTGTGGAACAAGTCTTGCCAGCATTGGACTAACTGGACAGAGACAACACAGTTGGAAACTCAGTTTTCTTATGGAAAAGGAAGTATGACTCAGAGAATGTAACCAAGAACCAGAAAACGGAGCCAGAAGCCACAGAAAACAATTGCCAAGAAATAAAACTAAGCTCTAATCAAGGAATTGGCAAGCTGTGCCTGCCTGGGATTTAGAACTGCTATAGACCAATGTCAGCTGTATGCCTCCCATGATTCCCCCTTTTCAAAGGAAGTAAATAGCAACTATCCTATGCTTATTCAATATGTTAAATATGGAGAATGGTGCAAATAATGTGTCCCTTTAGTTTGATCTAGAGAAACAGTGCTTAAGCTGTACATAAGGAATTGAATCTGCAGATACATATTTGCACCTGTAATTCAAATTATGAGATCCTGGACTTTGAGCTGATACCATAATGGAATAAAACGTTGGGGGTCTTGAGGACAAAAATGAGTGCATTTTTTCACGTGGAAGAGATGTGAATGATTGTGGTTAGTGGGTGGGATGTGGCAGATTGTATTTTCCAGAGATAGTCTCAAGGTGTCCCACTTCCATGCACATCTACAGTGAAACTTTCATTCTTTCCTTGATTCTGGGAGCAGTGGAAGTGGTGCTGTATGAATTTGGGCCAGGTAAAAATAGGCAATATAGTTCCTACCTTGCTCGCTGGAATATTCATTCTTGAAGCCTTCAGCTGCTATGTAAGCAATATGACTACCCTGAGGCCAACATGCTGGGAGGAATCACACAGACAGAGAGACAGCACAGAGAGGCACTGAGAATACATGACATGAGAGAGGTATCTGGCCAGTCCCAGCCTCTCTAGGTCCTCACGTTCCAACTCCAGTCACCATCTGACTGCGATTGTGGGATGGGCCTAAGTGCTTCTGAAATCCTTGAACAGAAAAGTATGAGACATAATAAAATAATTGTTGTTGTTTTAAGCCACTGAGTGTGGGGTGATTTGATACTCAACCACAGATAACCATAAAAAATGATTAAGTGAAACTTCAATATAAATAGCTCATTATAAGCAATGTTGTATGTGTGTTTGTGTGCATGTGTGAGTATGTGAGAGAACACAGAGAAGAGAGAGAAGGGGGAAATTCACATTTGTGGTGTCCAAAGCTTATAGAATTTGGAGGCCCTCTTTAATTAAAAGAATACAAAATTAGCTACAAATGTAGATATTTTCTTTAGAGTGAGAAAAGAAATCACAATAAATTATAAATGTTTAAAAGTTGACCATATACATGCATCACAAAATCAAGGAAAAGAGCATAATATTTTATTATTGAACTGCCTGATATGCCTATAGAATACATTTTTCTATAGATTTTGGCTGTATACTATTTGATAGTCTCTTTATGTAACAATATATTTGCAAAGAGAAGAAAATAATTTGATATTTTCTCTAACACAATTAATTAAAATTGTTTTATCTATTATTGATAGTTTTGACTAGATATTCATGAGAACCAAATCATCCACTTATAATATTATATGTTTGTGTCAGGGAAGAGACAACTGTTACTACCTCCACAGGAGGACTCCCACCTCATGGAAGATATCAAAGAACATCCTATCATCAAGACCAGTAGTCCTAGGATTTCAACCCACTCCATGGTTTGCAGGTGTTAGGGTCACCAACAAAAGCACAACTAATACTGGCACTGGATGAAACAATGCTTGACTCACATAGAGAAGAGACAAAAGAAAAGTCAACTTCAATAGTGGACATCAAAAAAATAGCTAAATAACAGACAGAAACAGCCTGGAAAAAACTCTTCCAGTGATTAGGACATTAGGGGAAGGCTGGATACAACCCAGAAGAGAGGGGAGTAAAGGAAAAGAATTGCAACCGCAAAACTCTGAGTTAAAAGGGCAGCCTATAGTGCCAGCACTCTCCTCCACATTATAGATGCTTTTTAATTTTCAGGCCTTGAGGCCAGCAATCACAGAAAAAGGGGGCCCCAGGGATCTACCTTCCCAGGAAAGGGGAAGAAGAGGGACACAGCCTAAAGCTGACTCAGCTTTTGACTCACAAATTTGGTCTGCTGTGTCCCACTAGCCCTTCCAGGCCAGGTGGGGCTGTGCCATTGTTTGCCTTGGGAGCCAGCTCAAGACTAAAGAGATCCAGGTCCAAAAAGATCCCACACTCTCAATCTCCCTCTCTACTAACTGGGACTGATTGTTGAGGACTCAGAGGGGAGTAGAATTATTTCCTACCCAGGAAAAGGAAGGCGACTGCCAATGAAGGTTGGACAACTTTATCTGAGAAAGTTTGAATTACAAATCTTGAGGCAGGAACCTATATCACATGATCCAGTCCATGTTGCAACAAACACATTCCAACCAGGCATTGAACTGAGGGGGCTGCCAAAGAGCACCGCCTGCTGGTAGTCCAAGAAAGTGCATGTGTGGAAATTAAAAAGTAAGAGAGGCTTTCTCTGGCTTTTATAGCCTCCCTCCCCAAGGCCCTAGGAAACAGATCTGCAAACCATTACTGGGTCCAAACCCAGTTTTGAGCAACTAACAGGACAATCCTAAAGACCCAACTAATAGGACAATCCTAAAGAATCTTGGTTCAGATTCTTTGAACCAAGAATCAATGAACAGCAGTCACACAGTCTCCTGCTACTAAATCCCCACAAAAGAGAAAGAAATTGAGCACCTGAGTAAACTCACCATCTTAATCAGATGCCTAGACATTACGAGCCATACTAAGAAAATGGAAGACATGGCCCAAGAAAAGGAATATATCAAAATCCCAGAAGAGACACAGGATTTGAGACAACTAATTAATGAGATGCACACAAATTTCCAAAATCAAATTAATGAGTTGAAAGACAATATGGCTAAAGAGATAAATGACATCAAGAAGACATTGAATGAGCACAAGGAAGAATTTGTAAATCTGAATAGAAAAGTAACAGAGCTCATGGGAATGAAAGACAAGATAGGTAAGATAAAAAACACATTAGAGGCATACAATAGAAGACTCAAAATGATAGACAAAAGAATAAGCACTACCAAAGACAGAATAGCTGAAACTGAAGAGAGAAAAGAACACTGAGAGAAAAGAATGAAAAAATTGAGCTCAGGGAGTTGAAAAACAACACGAAACATAACAACATGAAACTCATGGGAGCTCCAAAAGGAGAAGAGAAAGGGAAAGGGGCAGAGAGAGTATTTGAAGAAATAACAGCTGAAAATTTCTCAACTCTCATGAAAGAAATGAATGTACATATCCCAGAAGCACAGCATATTACAATCAGAATGAATCTGAATAGACCTACTCCAAGACACATACTACTCAGAATGTCAAATGACAAAGATAAAAAGAAAATTCTGAGGGCAGCAAGGGAGAAGCAAATGATCACATACAAGGGACGCCCAGTAAGACTTACCGTGGATTTCTCATCAGAAACCATGGAAGCAAGAAGACAGTGGTATGATACAATTAGGAGACTGAAAGAGAAAAAGTGCAAGCTGAGAATTCTTTATACTGCAAAATTGCCCTTCAAATATGAAGATGAGTTTAAAATATTCACAAACAAACAGAAACTAAGAGAGTTCATAAAAAATAATCTACCTTTACTGGAAATATTAAATGAAACCTTAGAGACTGAAAGAAAACAACAGGAGAGAGAGGCTTGAAAGAATAGCAGAAAGGAAAACCATAAGAGTAAAAAGACAGAAGAAAATAAGATATGACATATGAAAATCAAAGAAGAAAATGGTGGAAGTAAATAATGCATTTACAATAATATCGTTGAATGTGAATGGTTTAAACTCTCCAATCAAAAGATATAAGCTGACAGAATTGATAAAAAAACATGAGCCACCCATGTTTACAAGAGACTCAACTTAGACCCAGAAATACAAACCGGCTGAAAGTGAAAAGCTGCAAAAAGATACTCCATACTAAATAGTAACCAGAAAAGAGCAGGGGTAGCTACACTAATATCAACAAAGAGACTTTAAATGCAAAAAAGTTATAAGAGATGCAGAAGGCCATTATATTTTAATAAAAGGGACAATCCACCAGGAAGATATAACAGTCAAAAATATCTATACACCTAACCAGGGTGTTCCAAAATGCATGAGATAAACTCTGGCAAAACTCAAGGGGGAAATAGACATCTCTACAATAATTGTTGGAGAATTCAACACACCACTCACATCATTAGATAGAGCTACTAGACAGAAGATCAACAAGGAAACAGAGAACTTGAACAATACAAAAATGAGTTAGACTTAACGGACATATACAGAATGTTGCAAACAAACTCTGCAGGTTGTACAGTCTTCTCAAGTGCTCATGGATCTTTCTCTAGGATAGACCACATGTTAGGTCACAATGCATTTTTCAAAAAATATAAAAAGATTGAAATTATACAAAGCACCTTCTCAGATCATACTGGAATGAAACTGGAAATCAATAATAGACAGGAAAGAGGTAAATTTCCAAATGTGTGGAGGCTCCTAATTTATCAGTGGGTCAAAGAAGAAATTGTAAGAGAAATCAGTAAATATATTTTGACAAATGAAAATGAGAACACAACTTATCAAAACTTATGTGATACAATGAAGGCAGTCTTGAGAGGGAAATTTATAGCCTTAATTGCCTACATTGAAAAAGAAGAAAGTTGAAATCAAAGATCTAATTGAGCAACTGGAGAAACTAGAAAAAGAACAGCAAACCAATCCCAAAGCAAGCAGAAGGAAAGAAATAATAAAGATTAGAGCAAAAAATAAATGAAATTGAGAAAAACAAAACAATAGAGAAAATTAAAAAACAAAAAACAAGAGCTGTTTGTTTGAGATCAATACAATTTACAAAACCCTAGCTAGACTAACAAAGAAAAAAGAGAGAAGATGCAAATAAATACTTTCAGAAATGAAGGGACAGGGGAGGTTACGACTGACCCCACTGAAATAAAAAGGATCACAAGAGGGTATTACGAGAAACTGTATGCCAACAAACTAGACAACTGATATGAAATCGACAAATTCCCTAGAAATGCATAAACAACCTACACTGACACTACAAGAAATACAAGAACTTAACAAACCAATCACATTTAAAGAGATTGAATTGGTCATCAAAATCTCCCAACAAAGAAAGTCCAGGACCAGATGACTTCACAGGTGAATTCTACCAAGCATTTCAAGAAGACTGAACACCAATCCTGTTTAAACTCTTCCAAAAAATTGAAGAGGAGGGAAAATTACCCAACACACTTTATGAAGCCAACATCACCCTAATACCAAAGCCAGAAAAAGATACTACAAGAAAAGAAAACTACAGACCAATCTCTTTAATGGACATAGATGTAAAAATTCTCAACAAAATATTTACAAATCAAATCCAACAGCATACTAAAACATCTTAAAGACCTTGTGGTAGGAGGTGGTTTCTTGGACTTTACACCCAAAGCACGTGCAACAAAAGAAAAAACAGATAAATGGGACCTCCGCAAATTAAACACGTTTGCACCTCACAGGACTTTGTCAAAAGGGTGAAAAGACAGCCAACTCAATAGGAGAAAATATTTGGAAATCACATGTCCTATAACGGTTTAATATCCATGATATATAAAGAGATGTTACAACTCAACAATAAAAAGACAAATGACCCAATTAAAAAATGGGCAAAAGACTTGAATAGACATTTTTCCAAAGAAAAATACAAATGGCAAAAAATACACGTGAAAAAGTGTTCAACATCACTAATGATTAGGGAAATGCAAATCAAAACTACAATGAGATATCATTTCACACCTATCAGAATGGCCACTATTTAAAAAAGAACTATGTGTTGGAGAGGTTGTGGAGAGATAGGGATGCTTATTCACTGTTGGTGGGAATGTAGATTGATACAGCCACTGTGGAGGATTGCTTGGCAGTTCCTAAAGAATTTGATTATAGATTTGCCACGTTACCCTGCAATACCACTACTGGGTATATACTCAGAAGAACTGAGAGCAGTGACACAAACAGATATCTGCACACTGATATTCATAGTGGCATTCGATTGCTAAAAGTTGGAAACAACCCAGTGTCCATCAACCGATGAAACTGTGGTCTATTCACACGATGGAATATTATGCAGCGGTAAGAAGAAATGAAGTCGTGAAACATATGACAACATGGATGAACCTGGAGGACAATATGTTGAGTGAAGCAAGCCAGACACAAAAGGACAAATACTGTAAGAGTGCACTAATATGAACTAAATATATTGTGTAACTTATTGTATGATTCCATTTATATAAAACGTAAATATAAATCAACTTATAAAGATGAAATAAGATTATTGGTTATATAGGGCTGGGAAAAGAATGCTAAGGGGTGTGGAGTTTTTATTTTTGGAGTAATGAAATTGTTCTAAGTATTTTTGTGATGATGAATGCACAACATTGTGATTATACTAAAAGTCATTGATTATACACTTTGGATAGATTGTATGGATGTGAATATATCTCAATAAAACTTCTAAATAAATAAACAAACAAATAAATAAATAATTGTGCAAGAATAGCCAAAAATAGCAGCTATGTACAGCAGGGGAAACAAAGAGATTTAGAGGTGAAGAATTTTTTTGTTTGTCTGGTTTTTGTTTATTATTATAATTATTATTGAAATTATGAAAATGCTCCAATAATGATTGAAGTGATGAATGCACAATTATGTAATTATACCAAATACCATTGATTATACACTTTGGATGAGCTGTATGCTTTATTAATATGTATCAATAAAATTGTTTTTTTTTAAAAAATAGTGGGTATCAGTCCCCCATAGCCAGCCAGTCTTAATCTGCAGCTAACACAAGGAGGTGGTCTGCATACATTCCTCCTAGTGCCACAAGCTAAAAATTCCTCTCCCTCTCCACTAGGGTCAAATATAGCTGTGGAGTTGGCCAGGTGCCACAAAATGCACACACTAAGCCAAGCAATGTCCATGAATGCTTATACATGCTCAGGATAAAAGAAGGAATGTGTTGGCAGGCAGTATACTCTAAGGCATGTGTTTTATGACAATGGACCCCAAGAAGGGAGTCAGCTCACATTCACCATCCTTTCCTAGGCACCCAGTGTAAGTTACTCCTCGTCTCTCCCCAGCTCTGCAATCCTCAGAAAACCTCTAATCTATTTTATGCCTCTATAGATTTGCTTAACCTGTACATTTCCTATAAATGGAATCCTAAAAGATATGGTCTTTCATGACTGGGTTCTTTCACTTCACCAAATGTTTTCAATGTTCCACATTGTAGCATGTATCAGAAATTCATTACTTTTTATTGTCAAATAATATTCTATTGTATGGATATACCACATTTTATTTATCCACTTATCAGCTGATGAATATTTGGATTATTCCACATTTTAGCTATTATTAATATTGCTTCTATGAATATTCATATACAAGTTTTCATGTGGACATGTTTTAATTTCTCTTGGATATATACCTATGTTTTAGCTTGCTAAAGTCTGCCAATTCAGAAAATACCAGAAATGGGTTGGCTTTTATAATGGGAATTTATTTGGGTAAAATCTTACAGTTCAAAGGGTGTGAAAATGTCCAAGTCAAGGCATCATGAAAGATGCTCTCTCTTACCAAAGGTCAGCTGCTCTAATGATCCTGGACTCCTGTCACGTGGCAAGGCAAAACGGCAGCTGGACTCTATGTTTCCTCCAGGCTCACTTTCTCCCCAACCTCTGCTGTGGATGATCAGGCATGTGGCTCATGTCATCCTGGGCTTCTTCTCTTCTGCTTCGGGCTGCTACACTGATTCCAGCCTCCAGCCTCTCTCTCAGCCTGTCAGGGTTTCTCTGTCTTTCTGCAGCTGTAGGCAATCCTTAGGTCCTCTCTCACATGGCAGAATAAAAACGGCAGCTTTTCCTCTCCTCTTTCTTCCATTTATATAAGACTCCAATAAAAGGATCAGGACCCACCCTGTCTCCCCCAATCTAATCAAAGGTCTTTAACTGAAGCAATCTAATCAAAAGTGATCTAATCAGAAGATCCCTTAACTGAATCAAACCAAAAGGTCTCACATACCTTACATGCACAGGAATGGGTTAGCTTAAGAACATAATTTTCTGGGCTACACAAAAGACTCAAATCAGGACATTCCACCCTCTGTACCCCAAAAATACATGTTCTTTCCATATGCAAAATACATTAATTCCATCATAATATTTCAAAACTCTTAAATCATTTCAGTAACAATGCTAAGTACAAAATCTCATAAAAATCAGTTACAGGCATGCAGTCTTTCTTGGGGCAAAATTCTCCTCTGCTGTAGAACTGTGAAACTGACAAAACAAGTTATCTGCTTTCAAGATACAAAGGAGGGACAGTCATAGAATAAAAATTTCTATTGCCATAGGGAGAAATTGGAAGGAAAACAGGGGTCATGGGTCCCAAACAGTTCTAAAAACCTGTAGGGCATATTTCATTAAATTCCAAAGTCTGACAGTCATATACAGAACAATGGTTTCTTCTCCTCAGGGATTGGAGCAGGAGTCCCACACCTTTCAAAGGTTCACCCAGTGGCCATCTTCTCAGCTCCACTCTCATCAAACATCTGGGTGGCCACTGAGCTCCAGACTTCACCTTCCAAGAACACTGGGGTGATGGTTGCAATCTCCTCAATCTCTAGGTCACATGCTTAACCCTCTTAGAACAGTAGGATGGTGATGTAACTCTCCCAAGGAATGTGCTCCACCCTCTCTAAAGCCTGTGGTGGCAGAACTCTCCCTGAACAATGGGGAGGAAGGCCCACCCCCTTCACATGCCCAGACAAACTCACCCTTTCCACACACATGGGTGGGGTCTCTCTCTTGGCCCCAGAAGTTGTCTTAAGTCCAGACTTCCTCTTCCATGGTTTTGCCCTTGAAGTTGTTTTCCCTTCAATCTTTCCCTTTTCTGGCCCTTTTAGTCCAGACTGGCCATGGTTTTGTTCATACAGATCCTACAAAAAGTTTGTTGGTTTCACATGTACTTGACAGTAGTCCCAAACATCAGACAATAGGACTTTCCACAAATTCTTCCTGACTTGCAAGGAAATGGCTGCCTGGTTCCATGTTCAATTCCTCACATCGGGCATTATTCTCTGGGCACTCATTTCCCAGAAGCTCAGAATTTCCCAAACCAACAATTTCTAGTTTCTTTGTGCCCAGGAGTTCAGTTCTTGTAGTAGTTTGGAAGTTTGATGTAGTTATGAATTCCAAAAATAGATATTGGATCTTGCTTGTAAACTGGTCTGCTAATCTGGGCATGATTAAGTTATGATTAGGGCGTTAACTGGGCCACATCATTAGGGCATTGAGCCCCACCCCTTGGTGGGGCGGAATCAAACATAAAAGGCATGGCAAAGAACAGAGTGGAAGCAGTTTTGATGTTGGAATTCTGGTGAGGAAGTAGAGAAGGCCCCGGGATAGAGACAAGCCATTAGCCTGACAGTTCACAGCTGGCCTTGTGGAGAGAGGCAAAGCCTAGAGAGCCTCATAGTCTACAGCTGACCTTGTGGAAGAAACAAAGGAGCTAAGCTGGGAGAGAAACGGAGCCCCAGGAAGAGAGGAATCCAAGAAGCCTGAACTCTGGCAAATGTCGGCAGCTGCCTTGCTCCAACACATAGCAACAGGCTTTGGTGAGGGAAGAAACTTATGCTTTATGGCTCAGTAACTGTAAGCTTCTACCCCAAATAAATACCCTTTATAAAAACCAAACAATTTCTGGTATTTTGCATCAGCACCCCTTTGGCTGACTAACACAGTTCTCAACGTATCCCTTTTCTCTTACATTTTGCTATAAGCTGCAAGAAGGCCACATTTTCTACATTTAGTGTGGATAGCTCCTCAGTTAGTCATTTTCAAATTCTGCCTGCCATCTAACATCAGTAAATTTGGCCAAGTTCTCTGCCACTTTAAAGCAAGGATCGCCTTCTTTCCAGTCATCATTTCTGTCTAAGGCCTCATCAGAAGTAACTTTCAGGTTCATTTTCCTTCTAACAGTCTCTTCAAAGCAATCTAAGCCTTTTCTATCAATCATCTCACAATTCCTCCAGCATTTTCCCCTTACCCATTTATAAAACCATCCAACATTTTTGGTATTCACATAACAGCAACACCCTACTCTCTCAGGACCAACTTCTGTTTGTGTTTGCTAAAGGCTGTCAATTCAAAAATACCAGAAATGGGTTGGCTTTTATAATGGGAATTTAATAGGGTAAATCTTACAGTTCCAAGGTTGTTAAAATGTCCAAATTAAGGCATAATCATAGGTGCTCTCTCTCACCAAAGTTCAGCTGCTCTGATGATCCTGGACTCCTGCCATATGGCAAGACAAAATGGCAGCTGGACTCTTGTTTCCTTTAGGCTCACTTTTTCTGACCTCAGCTGTGGACGATTAGGCATATGGGTAATGGTTTTTAAGTGAAGCCATCTAATCAGAAATGATCTAATCAAAAGAGCCCTTAACTGAATCTAACCAAAAGGTCTCACATACCTTACATGCACAGGAATAGGTTAGCTTAAGAACATAATTTTCTGTGGTCCACTCAAACCAGCATAACCTAGGAATGGAATTGTTTAGTCATATGGTAACTTTAGGTTTAAACTTCTGAGGAACTAACAGACTTTTTCCCAAAGCATCTGAACCATTTTACATTTCCCTCAACAGTATGAGGGCAGTGACATTACCATAGCAGAGTAAGATTCTCCAGTGCTCTGTCTCCCCACAGAAATGATTAAACAACAAGCAAAATCTGGCAGAACCATCTTCCTCAAAGCTCTAGAAAACAAATAAATAGTAGTTAGGCAAGTTTAGAATCAACAAAAAAGCAACATAAGAATGATAGGTCCAAGGACTATATCTTATGGCTAGACATACTCAGAAGATTCTATTGCCTTTCCAGTAAAGGTTAGGTAAATCCCATCACTGAAATAGTGTTACATTTATCTTTAGGCAAGATATCTAGATACTTAGATACCCAGATATCTAGGACTTCACTGAGCAGACAACAAATTGTATAACTGTTTTTGTGCTTTCTTTCTAATATATCTTACTATGACAGAACTAAGTCTGAAACTTGTTTTCATTGCAAAGACTGATTAAAAAGTTATAGTGCCTTTCATCCCCATAATTTCTGTTATGCTTCTTTTTAAACTTTCAAATTCTTCTTTACACTCACACATTGTCTTCATAATATTCTTTAGCTCTATACCCACCATTAATTTATTTCTATCCATATTTTCTTTCATCTCCTTGAATTGATTTAGGAGATTTTTTTGGACTTCTTTGATGAGTTGTTCCAAATTCTTCATCTTCTGGTGTTTTAATTTTTTCCCTTGACTGGCCATATCTTTCTGTTTCTTCATATGGCTTGTAATATTTTGCTGCTGTCTGGGCATCTGATTATTCTGATGTGTTAACTCTGAAGGTCAATTTCTCCCTCTTGCCTAGGGTTTCATTGTTGATTGACTTTGTAATAAGGCTCTCTAATGCATGGTCCAACTTTTTCTGGACATTTAGAGTAGCCCATGTTTAACTGCTCAGATTTTCTCAGCTCTTCTTCACTTGTTTGTCCTGGAAATGCAGTACAATTTTTCAGATTGTCCTTTTTGTGTGTAATTGTTTCACCTCAGGAGAAAGCTTCCTTTCTTCTGTTCCTTCTCAGGGAATCTTGATCTTATATGTTTGTTTCTGTGCAGAATTTTCTCCCCAGCTCCTATGATTTATTTAAAATCTTTCCCTCACTTAGTGTTTCTTTTTTATTGTACTTTTCAATTCTGGTATCTGTCCTGTCTTACAGCATTTCAGTCCCCACCTCCACCTCCCCTTTCTTTTTTTTTGCCCCATTAGCCTTTTCTGCCTCTAGTTTCCTCCCAATTTGAGTACCCTGCCCAAGTGAAATGAATATATTTCTATACATAAACCATTATGTGAACGTATATAACTGTTTTATTCATAATCACCAAAATCTGGAAACAACCCATATGTCTATCAGCCTGTGAACAGAAAAACAAATTTGGGTACATCCATACAATGGAAAACTACTCAGTAAGAAATGAACAAAATGAAATATGCAAAAACATGGCTGAATCTCAAAGGTTGATGCTAAGAGAAAGAAGCCAGACTCCAAAGGCTACATACTGTAGGATTCTATTGTATGACATTCATGAAAAGGCAAACCTAAAAAGAGAGAAAACAGATCAGTGGTTACCAGGGGTCAAGGGAGGGGAATTGATTACAAAAGGCTAACTTTTAAGTGTGAATGGAAATATTCTGTACCTTTATTGTTGTGGTATTTGCTGTCAAATAAATATCAATTCTGAACTTAGGTAAAGAGAGACTTTATTTGAAAGATTATTGTAAGAAGTAAGAAAAAAGGGCCTATTGCAATAGGGAGAATGTTCCAAGCATAAGATCTGCAAGTACTCAAAGGTTAAGCCAAAGGGCCGTTTCTTTTATAGGAATGGGTAAACATAGCTAGAAAGAACTGGGTGTGGGGAAAAATAAAGACTTAAAAGCAAAGATAAACTTTCCAAGAAGCCACCAGCACATTTTTCCTTGTTTTTCATTAACCAAAATTAGGTCACCTACTTATTCCCAAACCAACTACAAAAAGTAGAGTAAAATTAGACTTATGACAACCAGGCCCATCCTTGGGTTGAGATATATAGATACATAGATATAGATATACATACACATAACACATGTTAAAATTACAGATTCTTGAGTCATACCACCAACCTACTGAATATCTTTTTTGCTGAACCTATTGTTAGAACCAAGTAAGATCCAAACATAATGGCACTTCACTAATAAATACTTCAAATGAATCTCCTAATAAGGACATTCTATTATAAACTATAATGTCATTATCACACCTAAGTAAAATTACATTTATTTCATAATCCAGTCCATATTCAAATTCCCCCAATCATCCCAAAATTAATGTCTTTTATAGCTTTTTTCAAACCAGGATCCAATAGGTTCACACATTATATTACTTAGATAGAGAAATTAGATATAGATGGATATATAGATGATATAGATGATAGAGAAGATAGATATCCATCTCTTAGTCTTCTTTATTATAGAACTATCCTACGTGCTTTAAAACAACATCCCATTGAGTTTTGGAACAGTAAAGACCAGTTGTCTTGTAGATGTCCCACTTTTGGGATTTGTCCGATTGAGATACTCTGCCTTTATCTCATGGTTGAACTGGCTACAAAAAAGATTAAGAAAGTCAGTACTTGGCTATCCCAATCTCTGTGGTGGAGACTATCATGAACTGTGTCTTTCACAACATCACAGCTGAAATCAACCCTAAACTGTTGTATTCCTTGGGGAATTAAGCTCTAGTTCTCTGTGCAAATTCAGGAGGAGACAATCTGGTATTATTTTCTTCTGTAATCTTACGTTTAAACTCTACCTGTGCTTAAAGCTTCTGTTTTCTTTAAAGATGTAGTTCATTTTAAATTTTACTAAAGGAAAGTAATACTTGTTATAGACAAGTTTAAAATGTTGGACAAAAGTTCAGGGCTCAGTTCCACATATTTCTACCACATCATGGTACTATTTCTCTTTGGAGCCCTGTGGAAAAATTGAAACAATATGTTTTATCATTAAATCTTTTTTAATAAAAATCATTAAAACAGAAGAGACAAAAATATAAAGATGGAAGAGTAGGGTTCTGTAATAACAAGATAAAGTCTCTCATAATTCATTCAGATAGCAAAATTTAACATTAACTTCAGAGAAGAACTCTAGGGACAGGAAATGGTGATCAAAATGGTCATGTACTTAACACAGTATTTATTTACTACATTTTTAATAATAGCAAATGTCAGCTATATTTTTAATAATAAAAATAGCAAAAAATAATAATCCATAAGCTATTCTGTCGCTTTTCCCTCCACATACCTTCCTGAAATGACTATACAAACAAATAATGAGAGATCTATACCTACCACTTCCATTTTCTTTTACTGCTTTTTTCTTTATCTACAGTATGACTTTATTTGGAATTTAGATTCTCACAAGACATCATATACTAAAATCAATTCCAGATAGAATAAAAATTAATGTATAGAATGTATTATAAAGAACAGCAATTTAAAAGTTTTAATCCTGGTGCATGAATAAACAAACATATCAGTGGTACATAATATAAACTGTAGAAGCAGGTCTAAATGTATATGGGAAATTAATATAGGATAAAGGCAACAAATCAAAACAGTAAGGAAAAAAATTGATGTGTAATAAGTAGTATTGAAAAGCTGGAGAGCCATCTGGAAAAAAATTAGGTTGGCTCTCTACCTCATTCCTTCTGCCAAGATAAACTTCACATGGCTCAAAACTTTAAATATAAAAATGAAATCTTATAAGTAGTAGAAAAATACATAAATTTGCCTTAGTATATGTCTAAACAAGCTATAAATCCCACAAACTATAAGGAAGAGATTGATAAATTGGACTATATAAACATTTAAATTTTCTGTATGGCCAAGAGTACCACAAACATAAAGGACAAACTGGGAAAAAATTATCGCATATAACATATTTTTCTTAATAAGCAATTGCTTTGATCCAACAATTTCAGTTCTGAAACTTTAACCTATTCTTATTATTGCATATGTATACCAAGACATGTTTACAAAACTGTTTTTTGCAGTATTATTTGTAGTGCAGTAGCCCAGAGGTAACATAGCTTTCCATCATCCTGAAAGGTTCATTGGAACACTACAAAGCTATTTTTAAAACTGGATTCTGGGGAGTGGGCATGGCTCAGTGGTTGAGTGACTGCTTCACATGTATGAGGTCCTGGGTTCAATCCCTGACACCTCAAAAAAAAAAAAAAAAAAAAAAAAAAAACCCTGGGTACAAACTATACATACTATTGACTTGGACAGATCTAAATATATCAGTAAAAGAAATAATGGGCAGAAGAGAGTTTGTATTATGCTATCATTGTTTAAAGGCTATATGCTGCATGAGTATAGAAAATATCTGATGGGAGCAGATGTGGCTCAAGAAGTTGGGCACTTGCCTCCCACACGGGAGGTCCCAGGTTTGGTTCCCGGTGCCTCCTGAGGAAGACAAGCAGACAACGATGGACAAGGGAGCATCTGGGGTGGGGGAATTAAAAAAAAAAAATCTGAAAGAACACTTTATTGTATCTGGAGGTCTGGGTTGGGAAGGAATCTTACTTTTCATTGTGTATTTTTTTGCACCATTTGACACTTTTGCAGGGGCATGTAAGATATGTGCATGTATTTCTTTTCAAATAAAAAAGAATTTATGTACAAAAATAAATGTATAGTTACCAAATATCAGAAGGGGAAAGACTCTAAGATTAAAAGCAACAACAACAAAAAATCAGGAGAGGGAAGACTGATCAATTTGACAACATGAAATTGAAACATCTATGTTATAAAACATCTGTATTATAAGATATAAAAACTAAACTGCAAACAGAGAAAACTATACAAAAGAAATATGACAAATAGTTTATATTTTAACTATATTAGGAACTCAAATAAATCAACATGACAAACACTCAGAATGCAATAAATTCTCAAAAGACATAATTCACAAAAGCACCCTGCCAATTTTCTTTCATAGAATTTAGCATGATTTTAATTATGTATGTCTTCTGTAGCTATTTGTTTAATGTCTTTCTCCCTCATGAACCTATAAGCTCTGTGAGGGCAGAGAGTAAGTCTGTTTTGTTCACTATTATGGCCTCAGCAACTTGCACACTGTTTGACACATTGCAGGCACACAAGAAATATTTGTTGTAGTTGATAGATGGAATACCTAAAACTTGAAATATGTTCACACTTAAGAGTAAATTAAGCTTAAAATTAAAACCATAAAATACTACGTTTTTTCTCTCAAAAAAGCAGAGTTTCTAATGTGATAATATTTAATATGAACATAGATAAAGGAATACCAATACTCTCATACATGCAGGCAAAACTTCACATTATGAAAGCAATTTTTGTAGGCTGACTCCCTAAAAAACTATCGGAAAATTCTGTTGATCAAAGAAAGAGAAGTTTATTAGGCTTACTGGTATAAGGGATACTATCACCTTGTCAGAGTCTCAGTGGTGTCTCAAAATGGGAAATAAAGACAGGGCTTGTATAGGATTTTAGTGCTTAGGCTGGGTGATTTTTTAAGGCTGGGCTTACATGACAGGGAACTGTGAGGAATTGGGCAGGCACAGTTTTTATGTCATACTGTGGATCGTTGGGCACATTGAGACAAGTGAGTCTTGATTTTTATGGAGTTAGTCTTAATAAATAAATTTGCTGATTCATAAGGTATTTTTCATAGCAAGCAGTTAAGTTATTCTGACTTGGTCTCAGTATTATTTAGCAAAATATAAGAATGTATGCTTCATCCTAGAATTGTTTAGCCAGGAGTAAGAAACTATGTTTGGTCCCAGAATTGTTTAACTTGGGGACAAGAAAAGTATGCCTGCTCCCAAGACTGTTCAGCAAAGGGACATGGAAATGACATGACACCCTGGTGTCAGTTCTCACATGAAAAGCCTTAAATATTCCTGATTTTGTAGGATCCTAGCATAAAGACTACATACTCTCACCCCAGGTTTTATCTTAGTTATATGGTAAGGTGAAATAATGAAACTTCTTTGGGGATTCTTTCCAATGACATAATTCAAGAACTAAAAATTTTTAAAAAATGAATAAACATTCACAAAGCTCAACATTGCACTGTATACTTTCCATTGTTTTTTGCCACCCACAGGAATGATATTTAAAATATTTAACAACCAGCAGAACATGGGCATTGAATAAGCAGAATAGAAACAGGCTATAATAAAACCAGTATGAGCATATTAGTATAGACCAGTAAAACATCAGCCTGGTCAGACCGTGCCTAGGCACCAAATCTAAAAACAGATGGGAAATAAAACCTTACCTCCCATTACATAATCCTAGTGAGCTTAATACAACAAAGATTTATTTCTCCCTAATGCTGCACATCCATTGAGGGTTGGTGGAGCTCTGATCTATGTCGTCAATTTCTTAACTCAGGATTCAATCTGATATCACAGCCATTATCTGAAATAATACCAATCACTGTACAAAAAAATGAAAAGAATGCTCTTGAGAGTCTTGCATTAGCAATTACATTCACTTCTGCTCACAACTCACTTGTTAGAAGTAGTCACTTGGTTTCACATAATCACAAGGGACCAGCAAGTAGAATTTTACTATATGCCTGGAAGGGGGGCAGGGTAGAAGCAGAACATATAGTGAACAGCACTACTGACTAAGAAGTATATCTTACAGTCATCAAATATTTAATTCATTCTTCTTCCTGTACCCAAAACACATTCACTACTTCCCCAAGGAGATACCCCAAAAATCTCATCCAATTACATTATTAAGCTCAAAGTCCCAAGATTTCATGATAGAATCTACATCTGGAAATTGTATATGGATTCTCTACATCATGTTCAGATTAGCTTCTCTTCATCCAAAGACTTAGTATATTAGTCAGCTCTTGCTGCAATAATACTGTGTAACAAACCATTCCAAGACTTAATAGCTTAAAACAATAAACATTTCTTTTTCACTCAGGTTTGATTCAGCTCTGTTTCATGTGTCTCTACATTTTCTTGATCAAGGAGACATACTTGTTCCAGGATGGTTTGCAGGAGCATAGCAGCACAAACCAAACTGCCAAAGAACTTTTAAGGCCTTTGCATACATCATGTATATCCATATTCCATTGACCAAAGCAAGGTTATATGGCTATAACCAAAGTCATTGGGACAGGAATATATACTCTACCATAAGGAGGTGTAACCGTTGGGGAATTTGATGTAATTATGAATTCCAAAAATTGGATCATGCCTGTAATCTGATCTGTTAATCTGCGCATGATTGAATTATGATTAGGGCGTTGACTGGGCCATGTCAGTCAGTAGGGCATTGAGCCCCACCCCCTGGTGGGTGGGGAATTGAATATAAAAGGCAAGGCAAAGAACAGAGTTGAAGCAGTCTTTTGAGAAGCAGTCTTTGAGAAGCAGCTTTGATGTCGGAAAGAAGGCCCCAGGAGAAGAGAAGTGAACCCTTCGCCTGATCGCCTACAGCTGACCTTGTGGAGGAAACAGGAGCTAAGCCCGGAGAGAAATGCAGCCCCGGGAAGAGAGGAAGCCAAGAAGCCTGAACCCTGGGCAAATGTTGGCAGCTGTCTTGCTCCAACACATGACAATGGACTGTGGTGAGAGAAGAAACTTAACGCTTTATGGCCTGGTAACTGTGGACTTCTACCCCAAATAAATACCCTTTATAAAGACCAACCCATTTTTGGTATTTCACATTAGCACCCCTTTGGCTGACTAATACAGGAGGAAATGGAGAAGAGTAAATATTTAATAAACAATAATCTGACCCATCATGCCTATGAATTAAAAGTACAAACCATCTGTCTCTTTTATACCCAATATGCCATGATGGAATATACACAGGATATACACAAAATGCTCCCATTTGAAAAGGAAAAGAGTGGGAGATGCACAGCCAGGATGGATCCATAGTTATGTAAAAATCACACTGAACAGACACTGAGAATATTCCTTTATTAAGCCCCAATTATACTCACTGGGAAGACTTCAGCCTATGGTTTTCTATGACCCATGGATCCAGCCTTTCTCTTTGCTCCTCAGCTATGTTTGAAGAGAGCACTGGAGAATATACTCTCCTTGGGGACTGAGTAGCTTTCTTAGGCTGTTTCCTAATAACAGAAGGTTGGGTATCCATAGGTGATTTTGTATTTTCAACAGTCATAATCTCTTTTATTCTAGGCTGGTAGTTCTTTGGGCACCTACTGTAGTCAGCTTCTTATCTATTTGATTCCAGTCAGCTGAAAGTGCCAATAACCCTATCCACAATTTACTTCTAGATATACTTTTACGTTTTCTATATTTCTTAGCTTTCTCATTCCATGATTCTGCTGGACTTTATTGAGTATTCCAGAGATTCTCAGGCTCAGGTGGGAAAACCACACCTTTTGTATCCTCCTCTCCCCACCCCAGGCCATTTGGTCTAAGAGATTTTATCTGATGCCACTTTAATCCTTTAAAAGGTTTTAACAATGGGCATAATGATCATACTCTTGATTTAATCTTTGCTGATAGGATAAATTCTTATCAGTTTTTGTCTCACAAAGGTTCTCTGCATTTTATCCTTTCTATAGGTAAAGATGAAAAGCAATTGATTCTACCAACCCTGCAAATTCCCATTTTCTGGACTTTCTATTTCTTTTCATTTTGGCTATCACAGAAGGCATAAATGTCAATCATTTAGGTTAGAAATCATTTAGAATTTGGAGGATGCAGTGTCCTGATTATGTAGCTTGACTCTTTAAGACCTATTTATCTGCTTCTTAAATTTCCATTGGGAGAGGGGGTGGCGAAAGCAGTGAGAACTGTCTTTACCCTCGGTATTTTTATAAAGAAAGAAGAAACCTCACCAAAGTGGGTTGAGAAACAAGAACAGTTAACTCCTGATTTTGGCTAAATATTAAATTAAAAAACACTCTTTTGAAAAATTGTTTTGACTCGTGTCTGTCTCCTTGAATTCTGAATCTTTTACTCACTGTCTTATAAAGTGAACCAATTAATGAAGTTCGTGATTGGCAAAGGCAGCAGAATCAATCTGTTCTTTGGTCCAGAATTCCTTCTCAACAAAGAGTGTAGGGAAGGAACATTAAGCTGGAGGAAGAGCAATATTTAATGCCAACGTGGCAAGGAGTGAGATGGGAGAAGGTAATGATATTGGTTTGGTTAGAAGATTCTATAGGAAATAAAAGAGAAAGAAGGTTAGATAAGTGAGACCAGTTACCAAGGGCCACCACTAATGCCTTCTTTTCTTTCTGCATAAATGCCATTGTACTCAAGACTCCCATCACCCCCTGCCTGGATTATGACAAGTTGTTCTTATGAATTTGTCTCCAAACTCTGCTTATTTCAATTTCTGCTAATATTATTAGAGCATCATGTTCTTCAAATGTCACATTCATTATATGAATCTACCATTGTACCCTACTGTTTATAGTATCAGATTCTTTAGCATCATATTATAAATTTGAATTTTCCAGCTTAGTTAAGGCAATAATACTCACAAATAGGTTCTAAAAGTGAAAAGCACAAAGAAAAGTTATCCCCAATAACATTGTTTCTATAGAAACAATTCTTAAACAAGCCATTTCATCTCTGCAAACTTCAATTTTTAAACATTTGTAGGAAGCGGGTGTGGCTCAGTGGATAGAGCCCCCGTTTACCATATGGGAGGCCCGGGTTCGCGCCCCGAGGCCTCCTTGTGAGGGCACGCCGGCCTGAGCGGTGCGGTGGGCTGATGCAGCAACCTCACGGCAGGAAGCGGCTGTGGCGCAATGGATAGCGCACCCGTTTACCATATGAGAGGCCCCGGGTTCGCT
>JAQZBX010013165.1:0-40228 GCA_029593785.1 Cabassous unicinctus | reverse complement strand
ACGCTCTCTTGCTGACTCCGAGGCTTCATCTACAGCACAAATGGGAGCCCGCGATCAAACATCCTCTCCAGAGCCCAAGTCTCACAATTTCCTTTTTCTAATCTCAGAGTAATAAACAACCAAAGTAACAATTTACATTATTACCTTGAGGAACAGGCGGTATTCTTGCACATATTACGTACTCTGCAAATTCCACGAGGTGCAAATTGTTCAAGAGACCTGACTGCGTTTGCTCAGCAAACTCATGGGCAAGAATGCTCATGGCAGCTTTATTCAAAGCAGCCTGAAGTTATAAGCAGCCCGATTGTCTCTCACCTGTGGAATGATTCAATAAATTGTGGTGTATTCATACAGCAGAACAGTACACAAGAATGAAAAAGAAAGAATTTCTGATGTATACAACAGTACAGATAAATCTGAAAGAAATTACGTGAAGTGGAAGAAGCCAAACACAAAAGAATATTTACTCTATGACTCCATTTACGTAAAGTTAAAAAATAGACCACACAAACTTCTAGTGATAACAATTAGAAAGGGAGGAGCATGAGAGAACCTTCTAGAATGCTGGCAGGCAGCTTCTGTCCTGCTCCACTCTTGATATGAGTGATTGTCACAGAGGCACACACATACATATGTAAAAATTCACTGAGCTCACAGTTAAGAGCAATGCACTTTACTCTGCACGTTATATCTCAACAAAAAATAAATTTAAAAAAACTAGAAGATTCTGTAGGGAAACCTCTTCAAGATCTTGGGGTAGGTAGACGCCTCTTACACCTTACATCCAAAGCATGAGCTACAAAAGAAAAAGTAGATAATGGGACCTCCTCAAAATTAAACACTTTGCACCTCAAAGGACTTTGTGAAGAGGGTAAAAAGGCAGCCTACTCAATGGGAAAAAATATTTGGAAATCACATGTCGGACAAGAGTTTGATATCCACGATATATAAAGAGATCCTACAACTCAACAATAAAAAACAAACAACCCAATTAAAAAATGGGCAAAAAATATGAATAGATTTTTTTCTAAAGAAGAAATACAAATGGCAAAAGAAAAAAAAACATGAAAAAATGTTCAACATCACTGGCTATTAGGGAAGTGCAAGTCAAAGCTACAATGAGATACCATTTCATACCTACTAGAATGGCCACTATTATAAAAAACAGAAAATCAGAAGTATTGGAGAGGATGTGGAGAGATAGGAACGTTGACTCACTCTTGGTGGGAATGCAGAATGGTACAGCTGCTGTGGAAGTCTGCTTGGTGGTTCCTAAGGAAGTTAGATATAGATCTGCACTGTGACCCAGCATTATCATTACTAGGCATATACCCAGAATAACTGAGAGCAGTGACATGAACAGACATCTGCACACCAATGTTCATAGCGACATTATTCACGAATGTCAAAGATGGAAACAACCCAGGTGTCTGTCAACTGACAAATGGATACACAAACTATGGTATGTATACATGATGGAATATTATGCATCTGTAAGAAGAAATGAAGTCGTGAAGCATATGACAACATGGAAGAACCTGGAGGACATTATGCTGAGTGAAGCAAGCCAGACACTAAAGGAAAAATAAGTTACCAGAAAATAGAACGTGGTTAGAAAATGTAAAGCTGAGGTTTAATCTGTGTAGAATTGGTAGGGAGGTTGTTTGTAAATGTTTAAAGGCATGTGGAAGTGGTGGGAGCACATCACAGGGTTTGTAATTAGTGGCACTAATACATGGGTGTGAGGGTGGTTGGAAAGGAGAGTCTAGAGATGTGTGAGTCACGGGGGAAGCCGCATGGGACTGTGTAGCATGGCGGGCCCTCTTGTGAAAAATGAGTATGGTTAATAGTGCATATATAAGAGTGTTTTTCTCTGAAATAGAACAAATGTACGTTAATATTACAAGAGATTAATAACAGGGTGATATTTGGGCAAAAATACAACCAAGACAAACTATGGACAGTAGTGTATAGTAATATAATAATAATCTTCCATCAATGGTAGAGAAAGCATGCTAAGTGAAAGAAGTTAGACAAAAAGTATTACATATTGTTTGACTCCATCTATTCAAAATATAAATGCAAATAAATTACAGAGACGGAAATACATTAGCAGCTATGTATGGCAGGAGAAGGATAGAGAGATTGAGAGGTGACTACTAAGGGATAGGGCTTTTTGTGTTTGTTTGTTTTTGTTTTTTGTTGTTTTTCCCTTTTCTTTTTTTGGAGTAAGGAAAAGCTCTAATACCGATTTAAGTGATGAATGCAGAACTCTGTGATTATACCAAACGCCACTGTTCCAACCCAGCTCCCGAGGGCATAGATCAGGAAGGCTGCAAGGCCAAAGGACACACCCGGCACAGTGTCAGACATCCGCTTTATTTATTGGGACTTATGGACAGAAGAAATTCTCCAGTGGCGGCAGGCCGGATAATGGAAGTAGCGCTCCGCCAGGAGGAGGGAAAATGAGGGGCAATAGAAAGGGTCTCAGAACAAAGACATTTCGTAACAGAGTTTCTGCTGGGGTCACATGAAACACATAAATGGGTCTGGTGATGTCATTGTAGGAAGGAAGTATACAGCCTGTTGAAAATTACAGTCTATGGTACCGTGCGTACATTGTTTCCCTGTGGGGGGGTCTGTTACATTTTAACTTGTAGTCCTGGGGCATGCAGGCGCTTGCTGTGGGCTGAGTTTCCCTTAGGGATGGGGAGCCAGGGCCCAGAACCCACTGGACCCCTCAGCCACTGACTGCACACTTTAGATGAATTGTATGGTTTATGAATACGTTTCAATAAAATTGATTTAAAAATCTATGAAGAGTTAGTTAAGAGAAGAAAATCAGACAGCTGTGATAGTAGGAAAATAAGACAAGATCTTTGCAGATGCAAGCTATTAACCTTGCCTTTAGACACCAAACCCTGTTATTCTACACACAGATAAGACTTGCTCCCAACTCTAAATAGGCAAGATACCTTTGTTATATGTTCATTTTATTGAGAGCACTCAGCTCTCAGCTCAGCGTAAAGTAACACACCTTTATGCTTCAGTCTGCCCCACATGGCTGTGAGATCTGGATGGACCTACAGAAACCCCAACCTAGCTAAGTTCCTAGCATGTACAAGGTACTCAATATATATGTCTTAGTGAATGAAGGCAACTAGTAATAAATTACAGCATTCTACATGTGAAATGTTTGTTGAGGCTTGAGGATAGCTCAGAAGAAAAACAATCCCTGACCCAGGGTCGACCAAGATGATAACATAGGATGCTCCAGGGTGTCATCACCCCACAAAGTCTTCGAACAACTATCAAAAACTGGCAGCGCCATCTTCCTCAGAATTCTGTAAAACACTTAAAGGGTTGCAGTAGCTGGGCCACAGATGAATCAAGAAAACAGCTTTAAAAAGTGGTAGAAGCAGCTCATGATGCCCTTGTTGGCCCCTCCACAAACCCTCCCCAGGATGGTAGGGCCAGCCTGTGCTCTCATTGTAGGTCCCTGGCCCTGTTCCGGAATGCATAGCGGGGTGACTGAGCAGGAAACGCCTCTCTGGTTCACCCTCCCAGAACTTGCCTGAAGGTAGAAGCCGCTTGTACACAGCTAAAACACCTTAAGAAACAATTAAACCAAAGTGGCCTGGGGCAAAGGATTACCTGTTTTAAGTCATAAAACAGAGTACCTGGGAGAGGGAGAAAGTCTGTTTCATAGGTAGTAGATGGGGCATTTGAATTCCTATAAACAGGAGAATTCCTAAGGTCACAAGCAAGCACAAGCACAGGGAAAAAAATGTGTGCCCAGAAAAGTTGGAGAGGACCCTACACTTGGCTTTTCCCTCAGGCTGATCTTGGTGACAGGAGGGCTGGACTCTAAGGAGAGCACAGGCAATGCAGAGCCCATTTCCAGACTGTGAAAGGTGTTTTTTACTTTGATTTGTTTATGTTAGATCCCAGCACTCAGGGAA
The DNA here is from genome assembly GCA_029593785.1 of Cabassous unicinctus. Lineage (NCBI taxonomy): Eukaryota > Metazoa > Chordata > Mammalia > Cingulata > Chlamyphoridae > Cabassous > Cabassous unicinctus. Next base: position 36,266 of record JAQZBX010013165.1, on the reverse strand, counting down.
ATATCTATCCTAAAACTAACTGGATACAAATCATGGTATTTGTATCACTTTGAAATATTAAATGTTTTATTAAATGTATATTAAAATGTACAGTATACAATAAGAGATTACAAGACAAAGAAATAGGAAATGATGACCCTCCCAAAGAAAAAAGATAAAAATCCAGACACTACTAACAAAGAAGAACAGACTTTAGACATGCCAGACAAAGACTTCAAAAATTAATCAATATTCTCAAAAAGATAAAGGAAAATACAGAGGGAGAACTAAAGAATATCAGAAAAACACATAAAGAACAATATGAAAATCTCAAGAGAGAGAGAGAATTTTTTTTAAAGGAACCAAACAGAAATACTGGAGTTGAAGACCACAACAACTAAAATGAAAAATTCCCTAGAGAGTTTCAGCAGCAGATTGGAGATGGCAGAGGAAAGTGAAGAGGAGCAGGAAGGAAAAAGAATGAAATAGGTGGACAGAGTCTAAGACTTATAGGGATCCCAAAAGGAGAAGAAAGAAGGAGGCAGAAGGAATATTAAAAAAAAATAATGGCAGAAAACATCCAAAATTAAATGAAGGACATAAATAGCCACATTCAAGAATCCTAACAAATCCCAAATAAGATAGACTCAAGAATCATGCCTGACATATGGTAGTCAAACTGTCAATTGCCCGGTACAAGGATAGTTCTGAAAACTGCAGGAGAAAAACAATGTGTTATGTACAAGATTGTGTTGATTTCTCATCAGAAACCATGGAGGCAAGAAGACAGTGGGATAAAATATTTAAAGAGCTGAAAGAAAACAATTATCAACCAAGAATTTTATATTTGGCAAGACTGTCTTTTAAAAATGAGGGAGAGATCAAGACATTCCCAGATAAACAAAACCTGAGGGAGTTCATCACCACTAGACCTGCCCTACAAGCAATGCTTCAGGGGTTCTTCAGACTGAAAAGAACAGACACTAGACAGTGAATTTGAACAGCACAAAGAAATAAAGATCTCCAGGAAAGGTAAGCAAATAGGTAATTATAAATGCTAGTATTATTGAATGGTATTTTTTTTTACCTGCCCTTTTTACTTCCTAAAGGTTCTACAATGCAAATGTATAAAAATCTATGGTTTTAGACATAACAATGTACAAAGATATAATTTGTAACAATTACAACAAAAAGATGGATTCATCTGTGGCCCAGCTACACTATTCCTATGCATAGGAATAGTGTGTGTGCATGCTATTAAGGTTAAGTTGGTATCAAATAAAATCTGACTGTTACAGATTTAGGATCTTAAATTAAAGTCCCAAGGTAACCACAAAGAAAATATCTGAAAAAATATAGAAAAAATTAAAAGGACTCAAAATGATACATTAGAAAAAGTAAAATAAATATGAAAGTAGGCATAAGTGGAAGAATTGAGGGACAAAAATTATAAAAGCCTCCCATAGACTAAACAGCAAAATAGCAGAGGAAAGTCCTATATTAACAGCAGTTGCTTTAAATGTAAATGGATTAAACTCTCTCAGCAAAACGCAGAGATTGACAGATGGGTAAAAAATCATGACCAAAATACATATTGTTTAAAAGAGACTCACCTTTTATTCAAAGACACAAGTAGGTGGAAATTAAAAGGATGGGGAAAATGTACTACACAAATAGTAACCAAAACAGAGCTGGGGCAAGTATAATAAAACCAGACTAAGTAGTTAAGGCAGACTGTGATGAGGGAAAAAGATGGTCTTTGTATACTGATAAAGGGGTCAATTCAACAAAAGGTAACAATGATAAATATATATGCACCTAACAGCAGAGCCCCCAAATATACAAAGCAAATATTGACAGGGATGTAGGGAGAAATAGATGGTTCTATTTTAGTAGAACAAGACTTCAATGCACCACTTTCAATAATGAATATAACATCTAGGCAGAAGATCATTAATGAAATAGAAGACTTAAATGATTCTATAAACCAACTAGACCTAACAGATATATATAGAAAACTGAACACAAGAGCAGCAGAATACACATCCTTCTCTAGTGCACATTGGGCGAGGACAGAATATGCTAGGTCTCAATAATTTTGAGACAAAACAGTTTCAATAAATTTAAAAATATTGAAATTATACAATGTATTTTGTCCAACCATAATGGAAGGAAGCTACAAAGCAATAACAGAGGGAAAACTGGAAAATTCACCAATATGTGGAAATTAAACAACACACTCATAAACAAACAATAGATCAAAGAAGAAATCACAGGTGAAATTAGGGGAATATCTTGAAGAAAATAAAAATGAAAACACAACATACTCAAACTTATGGGATGCAGCAAAAGCAGTGCCAAGAGGGAAATTTATAGCTCTAAATGCTTACATTAAAAATAAAATGATCTTAAATCAGAGACCTAACATCATAACTGGAGGATAAAGAAAAATAAGAATAATCTCAATCCAAAGTAAGCAGCAGAAGAAAATAAAAAAATTTAGAGAAAAGATAAATGAAATAGAGAATGAAAAAAAAAACCAATAAGGAAAAATCAATAAATTCAGAAGTTTACTATTTGAAAAGATCAACAAAATCAACAAACCTTTAGCTAGACTGACAAAGAAAGAAAGAATAAACACAACTAACTAAAACCAGAAATGAATACTAACCCGTAGGCCAACAAATTAGATAACCTAGATGAAATGGACAAATTCCTAGATACATACAAACTACCTATGCTGACTCAAGAAAAAGTAGATGATATCAACAGACCAATAACAAGTAAAAAGAGTGATCAGTAATCAAATAAGAAAAACCTCCCAACAAAAAGCCCAGGACCAGATGGCTTCACTGTGAATTTTACCAAACATTCCAAGAAAAATTAATACCAATCCTGCTCAAATGCTTCCAAAAAATTGAAGAGAAGAGAACATTCCTAACTCATTCTGAGGCCAATATCACCCTAATACCAAAGCCAGATAAAGATACCACAGGCAAAGAAAATTATAGACCAATATATGTATGAATATAGAGGTAAAATTCCTCAACAAAATACTAGCAAACTGTATCCAAGCATACATTAAAAGAATTATACACTATGATCAAGTGGGATTTATCCTAGATGTGTAAGGGTGGCTCAATGTAAGAAAATCAATCAATGTAATGTACAACATTAATAGAATGAAGATAAACAACCATATAATCATCTCAACTGATGCAGAAAAGGCATTTAACAAAATTCAGCACCACTTCTTGATAAAAAACAAAAAAACAACACTTAGAAAACTAGGAAGAGAAGGAAACTTCCTCAACATGAAACGAGCATATACAAAAAACCCCACAGCTAACATCATACTCAATATTAAAAGACAGAAACTTTACCTTAAGATAAGGAATAAGAAAAAGATGCCCATTGTCACCACTGTTGTTGAACATTGTACTAGGCTCAAGCCAGAGCCCAAACCCCAGTAGGCTGTAATGTGCCTGTCTCTTATGTCTACAGGTCTGGAGCATGGCAAGACATGTGGGATCTCATAGAAATCACTTTTGCTCGCTAAGCCTTAGTTCCCTTATATGGAAAATAGGATAATAATAATATTTATACCCTTAAAAGCTTTTAAAGAGTAATAAATAAGATCAATGTGTATAAAATAACCCATGTAAGGATTATTTCTTAAATGGTATTCAGTAGCTGTTGCTTGTTGTTTTTAATATTTTAATAGGTAAGAGAGAGGTAGCATGGTGCAGAGTCAGGCATATCTGGTTTCAAATTCTGGTTCTCCCACTTGAACCTGCATGACCTCAGCAAGTTCCTTAAATTTTTCTATCCTTTGTTTCCTCAAATGAACAGATGAATGGCAACATCTAACTCACAGAATTGTTGTCAGGTTTAAAGAAAACGTGTGCAAAAGGCCAGGGACAGTGTCTAGCCTGAGTAGATGCTCCACAGATGCTTTTTAAAGGAAGGAGGCAAAAAAAGGAAGGAAGGAAGGAGGAAGGAAGAGAGGGAAGGAGGGAGAGAGGGAGGGAGGGAAGGAAGGACGACACAGACACGGATTGCTTGCCGTATGACTCATTCATTTAAATAACACATTATTCATATATTCAACAAACTTTTTGAATCTCAGTTCCAACGCTTATTAGCTGTGTGACCTTAATAAAATTAATCAGTCTCTCATCTCCATTCTGTATATCTGCTACATTTAGGTGATATCACCCAATTGCTAAAATTCTTTTGGGAACTGAGATTTTGAAGGCAGAATCCTTCTATAACCGCAAAGTTCAGTAAAATTGCTTGTCTATAGCAGCAGTAGGAGAAGAAGAGATAGTGGTGGCAGCACACTGCAAATGTGTTGATACAAAAAAAACATGGCATTTTTATATTCATAATTTGGAAAACCTCTAAAATAAGCCATTGAAGAATATTCCAGCAATAACACTAATTGCATAAAGGAATGACTATCCCTTAAATAACCAATTTGTCTTATACGAACACTCAAATTGACCAACACAGCTTTGCCATGGTGGCACCATGTTTAGAAAGCAAAAAAGAAGAATATAAAGAAGTGTTTCTTTCTGACTTAGCAAAATAAGGAACATCAGCCATAAGACACACCAGGGCACGTGCTGTCATCAGGCCAAATTATTAGAATGCTTTTGCAGCATGTGAGCTCCAGAGAAGTATCACAGGTGCCCGAGGGAATTGACTAAAGGTGAAAGCATGGAGCATCTGCACTTCTGAACGCCTTAACTTAGAGTGCGATAGGCGTTACAGAAAACGCAGAGCTTGGAAATACAGGCCCCCGAGTGTGAGGTCCAGCTCCCCCAACCACTAGCTGTGTTACACTGAGCGAGGTACCTCATCTCGTCGCGAGCCTCATTTTCTCATCTGTACAATGGGAACACTAGGACCTGAATTTTCAGCAACAAGGCAGATTATACATCCTGAAAATACCCACTACAATATTTTAGAAATGTTGAGTGAAAGAAATGCATCCATATCTGTGGTTGCCTACAATGAAGAAAGAGTTGAGCATAAGTTGAAGCTGAATCCATGACTACACTGGGCATATCTGATCTCACAAAAGAAGAGGCAGGGGTTTTAACCACTGCAAGGCGATTCAGCCCATGCAAGATGAAGAGTTGGAACCGAGACCCTGTTAAAGCTAGGACTCTCTTAGGACTACATTCTCAACAAGTCAGAATAAGAAAAACAGAAAGAAAGAAAAAAGCAGCGCAGTACCAAAGGAGACAGAAAGGAAAATGGTCTTCCTTGGCCAGGTTTCTGAGTTCGGAGGGAAGGAAAGCCTTCTCTAAGATGTCGTAACCACAGACCCATCCTCCTACAGTTCTGGCATTCAAATATACCCTTCCTGCATGACCCAGGAAGCCCCTAGCTCGAGATCTAACCTAAAGCTGCTTCAGGATGCTTGTCGGAGCCAACTACAAATACTTGTGGGAGGGACAAACATTAAAGAAACTTACAATTTAAATTTATATAAATTTTTCTATAAGAAAATGATGGGGAGAAAGAGCTAGCCTCAAATCTTTCTCCGAGGCTACTGTAATCTTGATACCAAAATCTAGACAAAGCCAATCTCATTTTAAAAAAATCCTGAATGGGAAAAAAAAAAATAGCAGTGTATGAAAAATAACACATTGGGAACAAGTTGGGGTTATCCCAGGCATGCAGAGATGGTTTAAAATAAGAAAACTATATCAATGCAATAGACCTCATTAGCAGAATAAAGGAGAAAAACCATGTTATTAGAGTCTTAATAGAAGCAGGAAAAATATATGCTAAAATTCAGCACTGATTGATAATATTAAAAGTCTGCATTAGGCATTAACCTGAAAAAGGGTGTCTTCTAAAAATCTGCAGCAAATAAAATACATTAGAAGCATTTAAGCATTCCTTAAAGATCCTGACCAAATATCCCTCCCAAGGTAGTATGATGGGAAAGAAAAACAAAAATTATAAAAACTGTTAAGGAAAGAACAAAATCATCATTATTCGCAGATGATATGATTACTTAACTAGAAAAATCTAAGAGAATCTATCGCAAATTATTAGAATGTTTCTTTATACAAGATCAAAAAGAAAAAACAAATTGCATTTTCAGTCACCAGCAACAAACAGAAAATACAGCTTTCAAAAGACACAAAAGTATAAAGTACCTAGAAATAAATTCCACAATTGATGTGCAATTTTATGATGAAAATTATCATACTCTGATGAAAGGCATTATATAGACCTAAATAAATGGAAAGAAATACCATATTCACAGTTAGGAAGATTTAATAACATAAAAATGTCAGCTTTCCCCAAATTAATCTATAAGTTTCAATGCCTTTCCTGTCAAAACTATGCAATTTTCATGGAACTTGACAAATTGATTCTAAAGCTTACACAGAAGGAAAAAAGAGTTGAAAATATCCAAGATAAAATTTCAAGAACAGGGTGAAACAACTTACCCTGTCAGAACTTAAAGCCTATTATAAAGCTACAATTAGTAAGAAATTGAGGTATGGGTACAAGGATAGACACATGGACCAGAAAAAAACAAAAACAAAAAAAACCCCACAACAAAAGCATATAAAGATTATAGAGCTCAGAAACAGACCCAAGCAAATATGGAAACATGACAAATGGCAGAGGTGGCATCTGTAGATCAGTTAAAAAAAATATGCTAAAGAGCACAACCAAAATCAGAGAAGGTTAATAAATTTTCTTACATTACAATAAAAATTTTCTATATGTTGAATGACACCATAAAAGAGTGAAAAGATAATCCATGGATTTGAAGACCATATTTACAATGCATCTAACTGATGAAAGATTAATAACTAAGATGTATAAAGAATTCCACATGTTAATAAGAATAAAATAAGCAATGATCATGAAAAACTTAACAAAAAGTGGAATAGGCAAGTCACCAAAGAGAAAACCTAAGTGGTCACTAAACAAAAAGTCATAAGAGACTGTTCTCTACCCAATAAGCAAAAGCGAACCAGAAAAGGCATAGCATCATTGTTTCTATAAACCCACTGGAGATCTACGTAAACTGAATTCCAGAAAGCAATGAGCCATTCATAGGAGAAGAAAACACTACTGCTGTGCTCATACTTGGCAGAGTACCAGGCGGAGGAGGAATTCATTGATGGGAGTATAGAGAAACTAGCTAAGACTTTAATTAACTTATAATAGCAGCGTGTGAGCTGGTAAAACAGATTAGAATTCCAGGGCACCCAACCACAAAGCAAATCTGCACCCAATCACCAACTCTTTCCCAGGAGTTTACATCAAAGTCTGCGGGGACAGCAAAGGATGAGGGCTGAGAGGGGTCTCTTCCATGACGGCACTTGGCACCTCCCACAAGGATGAGGGCTGAGAGGGGTCTCTTCCATGACGGCACTTGGCACCTCCCACAAGGATGAGGGCTGAGAGGGGTCTCTTCCATGACGGCACTTGGCACCTCCCACAAGTACATGGCGACTGCTCTCTGAAAGTGGTAGGGAAGGAGACCTAATTAAACCAGCCCTGGGAACTCTGTGCCTCTAGCTGCCAAGGGCTGGGGCGGGAGCTGAAGAACTGGGAGGGCGCTGGAGCGTTTAAGGTGGAGAGATCTCTCCATAGGCACAGAAGGGGTGGGACTGAAGGGCAAGGAGAATTCCCCAATGGCACAAAAAGCTACCAGTCAGTCTATAAAGCAAACAGAGGAATCTCCCAGGAAGCCAGCAGCTCAGCTATAAATCAGAAACAGCTCTCCTGAATCTCACCAGTGCTCAGTCTCCAAGCACTGCAGAAGGGAAAGCCCTGATCTTGCTCTCAAAACATTTGAAGCCAGGGAAGAACTGAGTCAAATTAAAGGTGCAAAAAAAGTTGAAACCCGGTTTAACAGGAGACAAGATTAATTCAGTTCCCAACTCTAATGGTCTGGCACAAGAAGGAGCATGCAATTTTCTGGACATAAGGATTATTTAATCCAGTTTCTATTCTTTTATGGACAATTTCCAAGATGCAATAAAAAATACAAACATGTCAAGAAAGAAATATTCATATTTGAAGAAATGGTCCATAGAAGCAGAAACAGAGATGGCTCAGATGTTTGAAATTTCATAAATACTTTAAAATACTTATGATAAAGTCATAAACAATCTAGTAGAAATGATACACAGCATGTGTGAAGAGATAGGGAATTTCAACAGAGGTATGAAACTATTAAAAGAGAATCAAATTTTATGTATGTTCATGCATAAATGATATAAAAAAATAATAATAGGGTGGGTTGGGGGAAAATACTTTGATTAGTAGTAATATTTTGAGGATGTCTTAAATCATTAGTTAAAAATGTTTCACAACAATGCAAGGTATTGGTGGTAGGGTGAAGTATGATGGCCCTGTATGATGCTATGTATGTTTGTTTTGTAAGTTACTATTACTATACAATTATTGTTTATGTATGTTCATATATAAATGATATATTTCAATAAATTTAAAAAAAAAGAATCAAATGGAAATGCTAGATGTGAAAAAAATACAATATCATAAATAAAGAACTCATTAGATAGGCTTAAGAGCAGACTGGACCATGTAGAAGAAAGAATCAATAAATTCTAAGGTGGGTCAATATGAAATATTGAAACTGAAACACACATATGGAAAAAAACTAACAATCAGAGGCTTCAAAATCAGAGGGACAATATCAATCAGTTTAACATAGGTATAATAGTAGTTACACAAAAAGAAGATAAAGAGAACGGAGAAAGGTCTCTCTGCCAAGAGGAGCCCGCACCAAATCTTGGTGTGTATTTCTGTCTTTCTCCCCCATTTCTCAGCAAGCTCTGTTCTTTCCCCCATTTCCCAAATAAATTGTTAAAAAAAAAAAAAAAAAGAGAATGGAGAAGAAAGAATATCAAAGAGATAATAAATAAGAACTTTACAAAATTCATGAAGTTATGAGCCCACAGACCCAGAAAGCTCTGTAAACCCCAAGGAAGGTAAATACAAAGAAAATCACACCTAGGAATATAATAGTCAAACTTCTAAAAACCAAAGATAAAGAGGAAATCTTAAAAGAGAGACATATATAGAGAGAATACAATAAAATACAAGTTGTTTAGCATATTAAGAACAACTGACTTTTCACCAGAAACAATTGAGGCCAGAAAACCATGGAATGACATTTTAATTTGCTGGAAGAGTAAAAAGTCAATTGAAAATCTATATCTAGCTAAAATATCCTTCATAACTGAAGATAAAATGAAAACAAGAAACGTGAAAATAAGTTTTTCTGACTAAAGGGAAATGATATCAAATAGAAGACCAGATCGTTTTTTTAGGGTAGGCAAGGGAGTAAAGAGTTTATTAAGAAACAAGAAAAGAAGCACAGTACACAACCCTAAACGTGGTTGCAGTCGTGCTACTGGGTGAGATGTGCCGACCAATTTTTTAAAGAAGGAATGAAGAGCACCAAAAGGAGTAAATATATGGGTAAACATGAAATAACATTTTTAGTAATTTTCTGTCTATCTATCTATCTATCTACCTACCTACATAGTTATGTATGTAATGCATGATAAGTATACATTTAAAAATTATTAGCTATTTAAAACAAAAATGGCAATGATTTGTAGGATTTAGAGCATATATGATAACAAAAATATACAACAAGGGCAGAAATGGAAGGAAGGGTTAAATGAAATTTTAATATTGGAAGGTTCTTACATTGCTCATTAAGCATATAATAAAATTTGAAGGTAAATTGGGATGACTTAAAGATGTATAATGTATTCTCTACTAGAGAAGATTAAGTGCTATAAATACAATATGTGATACACCCAAAGGAAGCCAGGAAAGGAAGAAAAGATAAAAAATAAAACAAATAGATGATTATCAAACAAATACCAAAATGGAAGACATAAACCCAAGCTATGAATAATTACATTAACTGAAATTAAAATGTAGAAAGAGTCAGAATTAGTTACAAAGCAAGAATACATATAAAGTGTACTGATTACAAGAAACACACTTTATATGCAAAACAAGAAAAGTTGAAAGTAAAGAGGTAGAAAAAGATATACTGTACAAATCTAAGCTTAGGAAATATGAAGTGGCTATACTAATATTGATAACAAAGCTTCAAAACAAAGAATATTTCTAGAGATAAAGGAGACATTTCATAATGATAAAATGATCAATTCTTTATGAAAAAAAATTCTAAATGTGTATTTACCTAATAAGAGAACTTCAAAACACATGAAGCAATTTGACAGAATTAAAGGGAAAAGTAGACAAATCCACAAACATACGTGGAGTTTTAATGCCCTTTCTCAGTAAGTTTTAAAACAAGTAGACCAAAGGATCAGTAAGTAAGGATGAAAAAAACTTGAAAAGCATAATAAGCCAAATTAATCTAATTGACATTTATAGAACACTACATTCAACTACTCAGAACACTTCTTCATTTTAAGTACACATGGCATATCTATCAAGATAGACCACAATGCAGGCCATACAAGTCTAAATAACTCTGAATAAATATCAAAAGGCTGAATTTGTACATACTCTATTCTTTGATCACAACAGGATTAAATTAGAAACCAATAACAGAATGATACCCAGAAAGTCCCAACTATTCCCCTAATTCTCCAATCATACAAAGAAAATGTGACAAGGGAAATTATAAGATATTTTGAACTGAATGAAAAGAAAACACAACATATAAAAATTTGTGAGTTGCAGCTAAGGCTGTGCTTAGAGGTAATATGTAACTTTAAATGCTTATATTAGAAAAGAAGGAAGGTATAAATTCATGATTTAAATTTCTACCTTAAGAAGCTAAAAATGAGCAAATTACAGCCAATGCTTAATTTGAATAGGGAAAGAAGACTAAAAATAAGAGTGGAAGTCAATAAAATAGACAGTAAACAATATAGAGGAAAACAACAATGTCAAAAGATGATTATTTTAAATGATTAATAAATTGAAAACTTCACAGAAATAATGAAGAACAAAAAGAAAGCAAAGAGAACTTACCAATATCAGATCCTACAGACATTAAAAGGATAATAAGGAATATTATGAACAGTTTTATGCCAATAAGTTTGATAAGTTAGATAAAATAGGCACATTTCTTGAAAAATATTGCTTATCAAAACTGACACAAGTAGAAATAGAAAATCTAAATAGACTCATATCATATCTACTAAATAAATTGAATTTGTAATATTAAAAATGAAACATATCCACAAAGAAACTTCTAGGACCAGATGATTCACAGCTAAATTATCAGAGTATTTATGTAAGAAATATTATAAACACCTCACAATCTCTTTCAGTAAATAAAAGAGGGGGAGGCATTTTCCAACTCACATTATGATGCCAGCATAACTCTGATACCAGAACCTGAAGAAGATATTACAAAAAAGGAAAATTAGAGATAAATATTCCCAACACAGATTCAAAAATCCTTAACATAATGTTGGATATTGAATCCAGCAATATATAAAAATGATAAATATATCATTCTCAGGAATTCACGGTTGATTTACCATTTGGATATCAATCAGTGTAATTCACCATGATAACAGATTAAAAAAGAAAAAAATTTATCATTTTAATAGATGCAAAAAAATATTGACAAAATTTAACACCCAGTCTTTATCTCAGCAAACTATGAACATAAGAAACCATCGTTGATCTGATAAAAGGCATCCATGAAAACTGTATAGCTAGCATCTTAATTAATCATGTAAGACTGAATACTTTCAAATATCAGAAACAAGGCAAGGATATCTGCTATTACCACTTCTATTTGGTATTGCATTGGGTGTCTTAGCCAGTCCAAAAAGGCGAAATTGTACTACCACCACTTCTATTATATCTCTTAATAATAGTGATATAAAATAAGAGGTATACAGATTGGAAAAAAAAGTAAACTGTTGATAGTGAGTGTTGGCATGATTGTGTCTGCAGAAAACCCTATGTAAAATACACAAAATCCCCACTAGAACGAATAATTTAATATACCAAGCTTGATGTATACAAAGGTAATATTGAAAATAAATTTTATTTCTAACTACTAGCAACAAGCAATTGGAATAGAAATAAAATTGACTACTTTTAATACTAATAAAAACATGAAATATGAAATATGGGATTAAATTTACAAAAGATGTACAAGATGTCTCACCAAAATTATTTTTAAATTACTGAGAAAAAGCCTGAATAAACAGAGATATATACCATTTCATGGAGTCAAAGACTCAATATTGATAAGCTAAGCATTTTCCCTAAATTTATATATGAATTCTATGTAATCCCTACAAAAATTTCAGCAGGTTATTTGAAAAAATTGATAAAATGATTCTAAAATTTATATATAAACGTAAAAGACCTAAAATAGCCAAATATTGCTGAAAAAGTAAAACAAATTTGGGATACTTACACTATCTGATTTTAAAGCTTTCCTTAAACCATTGAAATGAAGTTAGTATGGTACTGGAGTAACAATAGGCAAATAGATTAATAGAACAGACTAAAAAGTCTAGAAATAGATCTACAAATATGTGGTCAATTTATATTCACCTAAGCACCAAGTCAGTTCAGTAGGGGCAAAGCAACATTGTTTTGAACAAATGGTACTGAAACAACTTCATTTCTATGAGGGAAAAATGAACCTCACCCTCATATCACTCCATATCCCAAATTATTGTATCACAGATTGTGGCAGTTTGATATAGTTATGAATTCCAAAAATAGATATGGATTATGTTTGTAAACTGGTTTGTTCCTCTGGGCATGATTAAATTATGATTAGGGCTTTGATTGGGCCATGTCAGCAGGGCGCTGAGCACCGCCCCTTGATGGGTGGGGACTCAAAGATAAAAGACATGGCAAAGGACAGAGTTGGAGTTTTGAGTTGGAGTTCTGATGCAGAGTTTTAATGCTGGAGCCTGGAGAAGTAAGCACACAGAGGAGCTTGGTCATGAGGAAGGAGAGAAGGCCCCGGGAAGAGAGATGAGCCATTCACCTGACAATTCACAGCTGGCCTTGTGGAGTGAGGCAAAGCCCAGAGAGTCTCATAGTCTACTGCTGACCTTGTGGAGACAGCAGAGGAGCTGAGCCCAGAGACAAACAAGCCCCAGGAAGAGAGGAACCCAGGAAGCCTGAACCCTGGCAGACGTCAGCAGCCATCTTGCTCCAACATGTGGCAATAGACTTTGGTGAGGGAAGTAACTTATGCTTTATGGCCTGGTAACTGTGGGCTTCTACCCCAAATAAATACCCTTTATAAAAGCCAACATATTTCTGGTATCAGCATTCCTTTGGCTGACTAATACACAGATATAAACATGGAAGAAACCATATGTCTTAGTTTGCCATTGCTGCTATAACAAATACCACAGACTGGTTGGTTAAAACAACAGGCATTTATTACCTCACAATTATGGAGACTAAAAGTCCAAAATCAAGGTATCAATAGAATCATGCTTCTTCTGAAGTCCGTAGCCAGCAATCCATAAGTCAGTCTGCCTCCATCACATGGCTATGCATCTCCTTTTGCCTCCTACTGTGTCCAAATTTCCTCTGCTTTTAAAGAATCCAGTCATGTTAGACTAGAGCCCACCCTCATTCGATTTGGCCTCACCTTAACTATTATCTTCAAAGATCCTGTCTACAAATGAGTTCACATCCACAGGATGAGGGGTTAGGATTTGAACATGTCTGTTGGGGACATGATTCAATCTCATAACCCCATAGAAAATGATTTTTGAGATTGCAGGGGAAAATAAAGCTTTTTGGACAGGCACAAAATAGAACAACCATAAAAGAAAAAATTGAGCTTAGTCAAAATTTAAAATCTCTCATCAAAAATACATGAAAAATGAGTAAGCAAGTTAACCACTGGGGAAAAATATTTGCAGTACATGTCTGTTATGAGTTGAATTGTGTGCCCTGAATAGATATATTGAAACCCTAAACCCCAGTACATCAGAATGTAATATTATTTAAAAATAGGGTCACTGCAGATGGAACTAGTTAGGATGAGGCCAAACTGGATTAGGGTGGGCCTGGGCCTTGGTCCAATATGACTGAGGTCCTTATAAGAAGAGGGAAATTGGACAGAGAGACAGGCATGAGGATAGAATGCCACACGAGGATGGAGGTGAAGATAAAGCTCTGTAGCTGCAAGCCCAGGAACACCAAGGATTGCTGGCAACCTCCAGAAGTGAGGAGAGGCAAGGAAGGATTCTCTCCTATAGGTTTCAGACACCTTGAGTTCAGACTTCTAGCCTCCAGGACTGTAAGGCAATACATTCTGTTGTTTTAAGTCACTTGGTTTGTGGCACTTTGTTATAGCAGCTCTACGAAATGAAGATGTTACTTGACCAAGTACTCATATCAACCATATATAAAGAGCTTCTATAAATTAACAACAAAAAGACAAATTCACAAGTAGTGGGAAATGCAATTTAAAACAATAAGAATATTTCATACCGATCAGATTGGGAAAAATCTTGACAAAAGTATGTGTGAGCAAGGATATGGAAAAACAGGAACAATCAACTTTCCAGCAGTAATAGAAACTGGGAAAACCACTTTGGAGTACAATTTACCATTATCTGCTAAACCTAAATATTGCTGTAACCAACTTACTTCCTGGCATAAATATGGAGAAACTCTAATACATACACACAAAACCAGGATGTATAATTAATACAATAACTGCATTATTTGTAATAATTGACAATTATAAATAATACAAATACTCTCCAGCAGGAGAATGGATAAATAAGTTGTGATATTTTCATACAACAAAATCTTTATAGAGGGTTCCGGGAAAATGGTGCCTAGATGAGTAGGCAGAGTCTGACCCTCTCACAGCAAAGCAGTGGAGAGAAAGCAGAGACCTATCTGAAGGAGCTGCATAGAAAGGGAAGGTGCTCTGAGTCATCTAGGAGGGTACTGGAAAGATAAAGAAGCTAAAGGAAAACCATGAGTTGCTCGACCCTGTGGCTGGAAGTAGCACATATACCCCACCCTCAGGGCAAATAGCTTTGGTGGAGCCCCTGGCTCACTGCTTCAAACAGATTGTGAGGGGGCATTCCCTGGGAGGAAGAGGGATCTGGGAGGGTGGAGAGTGGTTTCTTTGCAGTGAGTTTGGCCAGCTGAGCCCCCTTTGAATCTCAGAAGGGACCTTGACCTGAAGGGGAGAGAGGAGGGGGATCTCCTTAGGCAGGCTGTCACACCCAGCTGCCCTGGTAAAGAGAGGAATTAGATTAGAGAGAGGGCAGGGGACAGACAGACACCTAGTCAGCAGGGCTCTGGCAAACTGTTAGGAATCTAACCTGCCTGAGGGAAAGGGGGCAGATAGCTTTCTGAAAGGCTAACTAAACTAAGGAGATGGTTTAGCTCAGTGGAAGAATTCCTGCCTTGTATATACGAGGTCCCTGGTTCCATCGCTGACTCTTCTTAGAGAAGTGATCCAACAGGTTATCAGGCATCCAGCTGATACTTAATGACAGGGAACATACAGACATTCTTTTGGTATTAGCTTTTCTTGGATCTCTAATTAAAAAAAAAAAAAAAGATATTCCCCCCCCCCCTTATTTTACTTGCTAAAACCAAGTAAATTGGTTCATCATTGATTCAATGATGAACACCAGCAGCCTGAGAAGCTCCTTAGGGGCTTAAGAGGGAAAGCAATCTTTCCTTGTTTTGTTTTTCTTTTCTTTCTTTCTCCTTTTTTTAATTAGTTGCTGCTGTCTTGTTTCTTGTTTGTTGTGTTTCCCTTTTTTTTCTTTTACTGATTTTTTTCTACCTACATTATTTCTTTTCTTTCCTTCATTTTTCTGTCTTACGTTTTCTGTTCTTGTTCTTTCATTCTACCTCTTTTTGTTTGGTTTTCAATTTTTCGTGTTTTTATTTCTCTCTCTCTTTTTTCCTCTTTTTTTTCTCTTTTTTTACTTTTTTTCCCCTTTCTCACTTTTCTTTTCATCTCTTCTCATTATTCTGGCCTTCTAATTCAGTCTATATATTTTTCTCTATTTTGTTTCTCATTTCATTGTTTCTATTTCACTTTTTTATTCTTATTCCTCTGTACTTCCTACTTGTGTTAATTATTCATTTTCCTAGGTCCTGTGCAGTTATAATAATAATAATATTATTATTACTATTATTATTTTTCTCTTCTTATGTCTTTCCTTTCCTCTGGTCCTATTTTTTTTTCCTCAAGGGAACATAGACAACAGCAAGGAAATAGAATAAGAGGAACGAAGTGTCAAAGTGAAACTTTACCACTCACACACAAATAACAACAAAACAAAACCCTACAGTAGAAAGAGAAGCTAATCAACTGAATAAATCCATCAAGAAAACAGATGCCTAGACACTAACAAAAAATTACAAGCCATACTATGAAACAGGAAGATATGGTCCAGTCCAACGAACAAACTAAAAAACAGGAGGAGATGCAGAACATGGAACAACTAATCAGAGATGTCCAAACAAATATCATAAATAAACTTAATGAAGTGAAGGAAGAGGTTAAGGATATTAAGAAGACACTGGGAGAACATATTGAAGAAATTGTAAACATACATAAAAAGATAACGGATATGATGTTGATGAATGGCACAATGCAAGAAATAAAAAATACACTGGAAGCTCATAACAACAGATTTGAACAGGCAGGTGAAAGAATCAATGATGTGGAAGACAGTACAGTGGAAATCAGACAGTAGAAAAGATAGATAAAAAGATAGAAAAAATCCAACAGGTATTTAGGGATTTGAATGACAATACAAAATGCACAAACATATGCATTAAAGGCATCCCAGAGGGAAAAGAGAAGGGAAAGGGGGCAGAAGGTGTGTTGGAGGAAATAATGGATGAAAATTTCCCAACCCTATTGAGGGACATGGACGTACATGTCCAGGAAGCACAGCACACCACAAACAGTATAAATCCTAACAAGCCTACTCCAAGACATATACTTGTCAAATTGTCCAATGCTCAAGACAAAGAGAGAATACTGAAAGCAGCAAGAGAAAAGAGATCCATCACATACAAGGGAAGTGTGATAAGATTAAGTGCTGATTTCTCATCTGAAACCATGGAGGCAAGAAAGTAGTGCTATGACATAATTAAGGTGCTAAAAGAAAAATATTTCCAAACAAAAATTCTCTAGCCAGCAAAGCTGGCATTCAAAAATGAGGGAGAGTTCAAAATATTCACAGATAAACAGAAGTTAAGAGAGTTTGTATATAAGAAACCTGCCCTTCAAGAAATAATAATGGGAGTTCTGCAAGTCAAAAGGAAAAAAAACAGGAGAGAGAGAGTTGGAGGAAAGTGTAAGAACAACTAAAAAGATAAAAAGAGAAATAAAAACAATACATGGCATACATAAACATAAGGAAAATATGGCTAATATAAGTAATTCCTTGACAATGATAACATTGAATATTAATGATTAAACTCTCCAGTCAAGAGACACAGATTGGCAGAGTGGTTGAGGAAATATGCTGTCTACAAGAAACCCACCTTAGACCCAGGGATGCAAGGAGGCTGAAAGTGAATGATTGGAAAACAATTTACACGCAAACAATAGCTAAAAACAGGCTATACTATTGTTTAGCTATTGCAAACAATAGCTAAAAGCAGGCAGTTTTGGTAATTGCAAAAGCACTATAGAATAGCTATATACTAAACAGACAAAGTATAGTATATTTTGTCTATACTAATATCAGACAAAATAGACTTTAAATGCAAAACAAGAGACAAAGAAGGCCACTATATATTAATAAAAGAGATAATCTATCAAGAAGAAAGAATAATCATAAATATTAATGTACCTAACCAAGGTACCTCAAAATACAAGAGGCAAATATTGGAAAAACTAAGTGGAGAATAGATGCTTCTCCAATTTTAGTGGGGGACTTTAATACACCATTATCAACATTAGACAGACCATCTCAACAAAAATTCAATAAAGAAACAAAGACCTTGAATAATACATTAGAGGATCTGGACCTAATAGACATATACAGAACATTACATCCAAATACAGTGGGATATTCATTTTTCTTGAGTGCACATGGACCATTCTCCAGGATAGACCACATGCTAGGCCACAGAACAACTCTCAATGAATTCAGAAAGATTGAAATTATACAAATTAATTTCTATGACCACAATGGAATGAAGCTGGAAATCAGTAAGGGGCAGGGAACCAGATTAGGCACAAAAATATGGAAGTCAAACAACACATCCTTAGACAAACAGTGGATCAAGGAGGAAATCTCAAAAGAAATTAGTAACTATCTTGATACGAATGAAAATGACAACACAATGTATCAAAAATCTATGGGAGGGAGACGGATGTGGCTCAAATGGTTGGGCGTCCATCTCCCATATGGAGGAACCTGGGTTCAATCCCCGGGACCTCCTGGTGAAAAAAAAACAAAAAACAAAAAACAAAAAAACCTATG
This sequence comes from Cabassous unicinctus, assembly GCA_029593785.1. Taxonomy (NCBI): domain Eukaryota; kingdom Metazoa; phylum Chordata; class Mammalia; order Cingulata; family Chlamyphoridae; genus Cabassous; species Cabassous unicinctus. The sequence goes on along the minus strand of JAQZBX010013165.1, from coordinate 17,790 downwards.
GGGTGCAGCAAAAGCTGTACTGAGAGGGAAATTCATAGCCATTAATACCTATATTTAAAAAGAAGAGCTAAAATCAAAGACCAAACTGCATGCCAGGAGGAATTAGAGAAAGAAAAACAAATTAACTCCAAAGCAAGGAGAAAGAAGGAAATACAAAGATTAGATCAGAGCTAAATGAAATTGAAAATAAGAAAGAACTAGAAAAAATTAATGTATTAGTCAGCCAAAGGGGCACTGATGCAAAATATCAGAAATGGGTTGGTCTTTATAAAGGATATTTATTTGGGGTAGAAGTCCACAGTTATCAGGCCATAAAGCATGTTTCTTCCCTCACCAAAGTCCATTGCCACGTATTGGAGCAAAACAGCTGCTGACGTTTGCCAGGGTTCAGGCTTCTTGGGTTCCTCTCTTCCCAGGACTGCATTTCTCTCCAGGCTGAGCTCCTCTGTTTCCTCCACAAGGTCAGCTGTAGACTATGAGGCTCTCTAGGCTTTGCTTCTCTCCACAAGGCCAGCTGTGACACTGTTAGGCGAACGGCTCATCCCTATCCTGGGGCTTTCTTTCTTTCCTCATGACCAAGCTCCTCCATCTGCTCGCCTCCCCAGGCTCCAGCATCAAAACTCCAACATCAGAACTGCCTTGATCTTTATATTTGATTCCCCCACCCACCAAGGTGTGGGGCTCAATGCCCTACTGATGTGGCCCAATCAAAGCCCCAATTATAACTTAATCATGCCCAGATGAACAGATCAGTTTACAAGCATATCTAATATAGATTTTTGGAATTCATAATTACATCAAACTGCCAAACTGCAACACTCCACCGTCTGAATTCCAAAATACATTACAATATTCCAAAAACCTTAAATCAGTGACAATGCAGGTTCAAAATCATATCATAATCAGTTTAAAGAAATACAGTTTGTCTTCAAGCAAAATCCTGTCTGCTGTAGACTTCTGAAACTTACTAAACTGTTTAACTGCTTCCAATACACAAATGGAAAGACAAAGGATAAACATTTTCATTATCATAAGGAGAAATTGGGATGTTAAACATGAGTCATGGAACCTCTACATTTCAGTAAACCTGGAGGGCATCCTCCATTTGATTTCAAAGTCTGAGAGTCTTTCTTAAGATGATGGTTTCTTCTCCTAGGGGCCACATGGGGACCCACCCTTTCCACAGGGTTGCCCAAGGGTCATTTTCTTGGTTCTGCCCTCATCAAGCATCTGGGTGTCGACCAAGCTGCAGACCTCATCCTCCAAGGGTGTTGGGGTGATTGCCACAGCTTACCCAATCACCCCCTAGTACAGTGAGGTGAAGACAACATTCCCCCTAACCTTTGGCATACAGGTTCAACCCTCTCAGAGCAATGAGTTGACCACCTGGCCTTCTCTAATCCATGGGGGACAGGAGCACCCCTCTCAGACCTATGAGGTGCTGATCTTAATCTCTCTAATCTTTGAGGAATGTGCTCCACCCTCCCTGTACCCTGGGGTGGCAAAACTCTCCCAGCACATTGGGTGGGAACATCCAGCCTCTTCAACTGCTGGGGCAAACTCACCCTCTCTGTACACATGGGTGGGGCTCCTCTCTTGGCCCAAGGTGATGTCTTAATTCCAGATCTCAGCTTCCATGGTTTCCTTCTTAAAGCTGTTTCTCCTTCACTCTTTCCTTTCCAAGTCCTTTTTTGTCCAAGATGACAGTGGTTTTGTTCATACAGCTCTCTCAAAAACTTTGTTGGTTTAGCATGCAGGAAGCAGGGGTCCAAGCCATCAGACAGTAAGACTTTCCACAAGTCTTTCCGAGATAACTGCTCCTTCAATTTTGATTTACAAGTTCCAGGTTTAGTTAAGTCTTCAAATGGGACATTTTCATCTGGGAACTTGATTTCCAGAAACTTGGAAGTTCCAGAATCAGTTTCTGTTTCCTTTGTGCCCAAGAGTTCAGTCATTAGTGTATTTCTTTCATCTAGCATTTTGCTATAAGCTGCAAGGAGAAGCCAAGCCACATTCTCCGGGTTTACTTTGGAAAGTTCTTCAGCTAAATGCTCAGGTTCACCATTTTCAAATTCTGTCTTCCATATAACACCAGGAGTTAATCTTGCTAAGATCTCCGCAACTTTAAAACACGGATCGCCTTTCCTCCAGTTTCCAATAATAGTTTCATCATTTATTTCTAAGGCATGAAAGAAAGTCTCTTTAGCATCCATATTACTATCAACAGTCTCTTCAAAGTGATCTAGGCCTTTTCCATCAAGCATTTCACAATTCCTCCAAAAAATACCCCTTATACATTTATAAAACCATTCCAACATTTTGGTAATTGCAAAAGCACTACCCCACTCTTGGTACCAAATTCTGTATTAGTCAGCGGAAGGGGTACTGATGCAAAATAACAGAAATTGGGTTGGTCTTTATAAAGGGTATTTATTTGGGGTAGAAGTCCACAGTTACCGGGCCATAAAGCATAAGTTTCTTCCCTCACCAAAGTCCATTGCCACGTGTTGGAGCAAGACAGCTGCTGACGTTTGCCAGGGTTCAGGCTTCCTGGGTTCCTCTCTTCCTGGGGCTGCATTTCTCTCCGGGCTCAGTTCCTCTGTTTCCTCCACAAGGTCAGTTGTAGACTATGAGGCTCTCTAGGCTTTGCTTCTCTCCACAAGGCCAGCTGTGAACTCTCAGGCTAATGGCTTGTCTCTATCCTGGGGCTTTCTTTCTCTCCTCACGACCAAGCTCCTCCATCTGCTCACCTCCCCGGGCTCCAGCATCAAAACTCCAATATCAGAACTGCTTCCTCTGTCCTCTGCCTTGCCCTTTATATTTGATTCCCCACCCACCAAGGGGTGGGGCTCAATGCCCTACTGATGTGGCTCAATCAAAGCCCCAATTATAACTTAATCATGCCCAGATGAACAGGTCAGCTTACAAGCATAATCTAATATAGATTTTTGGAATTCATAATTACATCAAACTGCCAAACTGCAACAATAAACAAAACCAAAACCTGGTTCTTTGAGAATATTAATAAAATTGACAAACTCTTAGCTAGACTAACAAAGAAAGAAAGAAAGAAGATGAAAATACATAAAATAAGAAACAAGGAAGGGGATATCACCACTGACCCCACATAAATAAAGAGTATCACAAGAGGATACTTTGAAAAATTGTATTCCAACAAGATAGATGATTTAGAAGAAATGGACAAATGCTTAGAAACACACAAGCAGCCTACACTGATGAAAAAAGAAATTGATGAACTCAACAGACAAATCACAAGCAACAAGATAGAATTAGTTATCAAAAATCTCACAACTAAGAATAGCCCAGGACCAGATGGCTTCACAGGTGAATTCTACCAAACATTCCAGAAGAAACTAACACCAATCCTGCTTAAGCTCTTCTAAAAATCAGAAGTGGAGGGAACATTGCCTAACTCATTCTCTGATGCCAACATCACCCTAATACCAAAGCCAAAAACGCCACAAGAAACGAAAACTATAGACCAAGCTCTCTAATGAACCTAAAATTTTGTAAAATCCTCAACAAAATACTTGCTAATCGTATTCAAAAACACATCAAATGAATTCTACACCATGACCAAGTGGGTTTTATCCCTGGTATGCAAGGCTGGTTCAACATAAGAAAATCAATAAATGTAATACACCACACAAACAGATCGAAAGGAAAAAACCACACGATCATCTCTATAGATGCAGAAAAAGCATTTGACAAAAAACAGCACCCTATCTTTTCCACTTCAAAAGATAGGAATAGAAAGAAACTTCATTAACATGATAAAGGGTATATATGAAAAACCCAATGAGTAAACTTAGGAGGAAATCAAGAAAAAAATCCCATTTATAATAGCAACCAAAAGAATCAAATACCTAGGAATAAATTTAACTAAAGATGTAAATGACTTGTATGCAGAAAACTACACAACACTATTAAAGGAAATCAAAGAAAACTTAAATAAATGAAAGAATATTCCCTGTTCATGGATAGGAAGACTAACCATCATTAAGATGTCTATCCCACCCAAACTGCTTTACAGATTTAACACAATCCCAATAAAAATTACCACAGCATTTTTTTTTTTTTGAAAAGGAGTTGGAAAAGCTAACTATGAAATTCATTTGGAAGGGCAAGGGGCCCCAAATAGCTAAAGATATATTGAAAAAGAAAAACAAAATCGGAGGAATTTCACTACCTGGCTTTAAAACATACTATAATGCTACAGTGGTCAAAATTGCATGGTATTGGCACAAGGATAGACATACCAACCAATGGAACCAAATTGAGAGTTCTGACATAGATCCTCACATATACAGTCAACTGATATTGACAAGGCCACCCAGCCCACTCAACTGGGAGGGAATGGCCTCTTCAAAAAATGGTGCTTGGAGAACTGGATATCCATATCCAAAAGATTGAGAGAGGAACACCATCTCACACCTTATACAAAAATTAACTCAAGATGGATCAAAGATCTTTATGGAAGATGATGTAGGGAAGCTCTTGGAAGATAATGTAAGGAAGCATCTACAGGTTCTTGTATCAGGAAATGGTTTCATGAGCTTTACACCCAAAGCATGAGCAATGAAAGAAGAAACAGATAAATGAGACCTCCTCAAAATTAAAAATGTTTGCACCTCAAAGGAGTTTGTCAAGATAGTGAAAAGGTAATCTACTCAATGGGAGAAAATATTTGGGAACCATATATCTGATAGGGGCCTAATATCCAGGATATATACAGAAATCCTACACCTCCAAAATAAAAAGATAAACAACTCATTTAAGAAATGGGAAAGTTATTTGAATAGGCACTTCTCCAAAGAAGAAATACAAATGGCTAAAAAGCACACGAAAAGATGCTCAACATCATTAGCTATTAGGGAAATGCAAATCCAAACCACAATGAGATATCATCTTACACCCATTAGACTGGCGGCTATTAAAAAACAGAGGACTACAAGTGTTGGAGAGGATGTGGAAGAATGGGAGCCTACATCCACTGCTGGTCAGAATGTAGAACAGTACAGTCATGGTGGAGGACAGTTTGGCTAATTATAGAACTGCCATATGATCCAGCAATCCCACTGCTGGGTATATACCCAGAAGAACTGAAAGCAGGGACACGAACAGATATATGCACACAATGTTCACAGCAGCATTATTCACTATTGTCAAAAGTTGGAAACAACCCAAATATCCATCAACAGGTGAATGGATAAGCAAATTGTGGTATATACATACAATGGAATATTACTCAGCTGTAAGAAGGAATGCAGTATTAATACATGGGATAACATGGATGAATCTTGAAGACCTTATGTTGAGTGAAGTAAGCCAGGCACTGAAGAACAAATATTACATGACCTCACTGACATGAACTAAGCAAATTGAGCAGACTCACAGAGCTATAGACTGGAAGGTAGGTTTACAGGAGACAGAAAGGGAGAAGAAGGTTGTGAGCCAATGCCCACATGGGCAAAATCTATGGTAAGGTGGAAGGGTGTAGTTGTGCAGTGGATGGGCATGACAGTGGTGCAGTGATGCTATTGGGTTGGGTGGTGCTGGTTTGTGAGGGGCACAGTGTGGGGAGTATGGGTTGGACTCTCCATGGGACTGGGGGGAGGGTTGGGGGAAGGAGCAAGTGAACTCTGGGGATTTGCAGGTATGTGGTTGAAACTACAATGTTGGGGATGTTCTTTCGGCAAATATGGCAGGGGAGAGTTACTGGTTTAGGGTGTTGCATGTGGGGGCATGCGGGACAGGGCGCACCTGGGCCAGGCTTCTAGGGAGTGTGTAGTGATCATCTTTTCATAATGTGTTATATCAGTGGGTGGAGACCCACATAATGAGCGGGCAGGTGTTAGACTCCCATCCTGGGGAGTCCTGCAATGTTCTCAAATAGAGGGGTGGGAGTCTCTCGAGAGCATAGGCAGTAGCTAATAGGGGAGGACAGGCCAGTATGTCAAGCCTTCAGTGTTGTCGCAAGTAACTATGAATCTTATCCTTCAATGAGTTAATCTTGGTGGTTACTATGGGCGCTGAGGGGAGGGGGAGGGAGGAAGAGAATAGATGGAACATGGGGCATCTTAGGGGCGATGGGATTGTTCTACATGTTATTGCAATGATGGACACAGACCATGTTAAATTTCATCAAAGTTTATAAAAGTGTCTGGTCCAAAAATAAACCATAATGTAAATCATTGACCTTGGTTAGTAGCAATGTTTTAATATTTGTACATCAATTGTTAAAAATGTACCATCCACATGTAAAATTTTATTAATAAGGGAAAGGGGAAAATGGGGAGGATGTTGGGCATATGGGAATCACCTATATTCTATCTGTAACCTAAAGCTTCTCTGAAGACAAAATGAAAAAAAAAATGAGACACTAGGTGGATAAATGGAAGAAAATGTCACTGTTCGTACAAGACATCAGATCTTACAGTGATGAAAGACAATATCAAAAAATGTTTTTTAGTTTTTTTAATTTCAGATTTTTTATTATTTCAATTTTTCTTAAATTTTTTGTATTTTATTCATTATTTTTTAAACTATAATTATTATTTCATTTTCTTATTAATTGTATTTGGTTATATTGTTGGCTTCATATTTGAAGAAGTTTTGGATCACAGAAGGGTTACAACTGAGGCAGGGGAGGATCATTGATGTGGGGTGTCAGAGATGGGAGATGCATGGAAGGAGGTTCACCTGGGGCAAACCTCATGAAGTATATGAATGTGTTCAAATGTTCGTGGGGCATTGTCATGGTGGGTAGAGATTCACACAATAGCCATAAGAATATTGAATTTCCATCTTGGGGAGCTTTGCCACATTCTCTAATGGTACATCAAGAATCCCCTAAGTACAGGGGCAGTGACTCATGAAGGAGAATGGACCAGTGATGGACCCTTGATATTGATGACTGTACTTATGAACCTTTACTTTTGAAATTGAAACTTAGCCTAGTATTATAGGGTGCCTAAGATCTACCTCCTGAGAGCCTCCTTGTTGCTCAAATGTGGCCTCTCTCTAAGCCAAACTCAGCATAAAAATGCATTACCTTCCCCTCAGGGTGGGACCTGACTCCCGGGCATGAGACTCCCTGGCATCGAGGCATTACTACCAAGTGCCAACTAGCAATGCAACTGGAAAAAGACCTTGACCAAAAGGGGGAAAGGGTAAAGACAAATGAGTTTAAATGACTAAGAGACTGCAAAGTAAGTCGGGAGGTCATTCCAGAGGCTACACTTATGCATGTCTCAGCAGGATCTCACTGACTGACACAGTAAATATTGCCTCAAATAGCAGGGCTCCTGAGGGCTCTGGAGACATCCAGACACTATAGGCAGGGCTGACAGCTCAGGAGTTTGGTGCTCTGCCAGTGGACCCTACTTTGGAATTTATGCTCCCCACTGTGACAGAGTTGGACTCAGTTGTGGTTTCCCTACACATGGCTTTTCTGCCCCTTCTATTTGAACCTATAGTTAGTACTAGAGTTGACAGGTTTATGTCCAAGAGATTTAAATCTTTGGGCTTTCCATGTGTCAGCTGGGCCCTGAATTTCAACAGAGTTGTAATACCTACTCTCCAGTTCATTGGACTCACCCAGGACAACTAACAAGGAGATGATGATGGACAATGACCATCCCAAGGAGCAGAGAAAGTCTACAACTGTAAGCAAGATAATTCCATCCATCTGCCCCATGGGATCTAAGTCTCCTCTCAATTAGAGGCAGAGTGGGCATCACCATCCCAGAATCCTCAAGATTGGGGAATGATAGACTAGAGTAGACTGTTATTCTACTATAGACTTATTGTGATTCTAGCAATGTAAGAATTTTTATCACTGATGTGGAGGCAGTGGCCACTGGAGGTTTGGAGGGGAGGGAGAAGGAAAAATAGGTGTAATTTGAGGGCATTTTCAGGACTCGAGAATTGTCCTGAATGTCACTGCAATGACAGATACAGGCCATTATATATCTTGTAATAACTTACAAAAATGTGTGGGAGAGAGTGTAAATTACAATGTAAGCTATAATCCATGCTTAGTGGCAATGCTCCAAAATGTGTTCATCAAGTGTAACAAATGTATCACATTAATGAAGGATGTTAATGTGGGAAAACGTGGGATGGCTAGGAAGCGGGGCATATGGGAATCTCCTATATTTTTATGTAACAATTATGCAATCTAAGTATCTTTTTAAAAAATTTAAAAGTATATTTAAAAAAATCTTTATAGCAGTGAAAATAAATGACTGCACTAAAATGTATTAATAAGGATACATCTCCAAACACAAAAAACACAAAAGCAAGTTCTAAAAGCTCTACACATATGATGCCATATATGTAACATTTAAAAACATGCAAACAATACTGCATGTTGGTTAGTTATCTTGTAATGCCAAAAACAGAATGAACAGACTTAAAAAGGAGGTGTAGAGTAAGTTTATTGAGCTAAAGCAGCATTAATGTGGAGTGGTGCCAAAAGAGGTTTCTGCTCACAAGGCTGAGCTGGTGAAGCATCCTTTATGGCTGCTTGAGAAAAAGGGAGGGTATGGGGGAGACGTGAGCTGCAAGGGGGTCCTGAGCTATGCAAGCTGCAAGGGGGACATGAAGTGCAGGACTGCGAGGGGGTTGTGAGTTGTGTGGGGCAGGATTCCTGGGGTCTCAGTGTGTTAATCAACAAACTGTCACAATTGTGGCAGACTTGCTGGTGTCAGCTTGATTTGTAACAGTTTTTCCTTTTTAGCAGCAACAGGGGTCTTTATCAGTACCACAAAGCATCATTTTTATGTCAACATGCTTCAGTCAGTTTACATTTTTTCTTTGTAATCCCCTGGATAAAATGGAAGCTTAAGCAAATCAAGATGGTCAGTAAAATTATTTACCATTCCAATTTCACATTCCCTCCTATTGTTCAAGGGAGTCCTTTGATTCCCTGAAGACCAAGTGTGGCTTTCTTGGGAACTTACAGGCTGATAACTTAGATTTATAGGAGATTTTGAATGATAGGTCATGTAGTTTTAAAACATAGCATCAGGAGTAAAGAATCAAGGCATCTGGGTTATAGGCAAGGGATATATAAGAGTTACAGATATTTGTTTCTGGCTACTTTAGAAGGCTAACATGTATCAAGACTATAAATAAGTAAACTAATACAGTTATTGGTATTTTGTTTTGGCTACAGAGTAAAATATCAGGTTAGCATTTGCTTAAAACACAATTTAGTGAGTTAAAACACCTTTGTCATTTTTTTCAGTTACAGTTTGGCAAGAATGAGATAAAAAGCAGAGATAAACTTTAACAACGAGTATGCTTATAATTATTAACAAGGATATTGTTAGACTTACTTGTAATATGGAATAGAACCAAGAGCCTATCTTTGAAGGAAGTCACCTTTTTTTCAGGCTTTTTATACTGTGGGGATTTACGATATCTGGCTGAGGCTTGCATAAGAGTGACTTCTAGAATGACTTCCCAACTCTATCTGAAATCTCTTAGCGACTAAAACTTTATTCTGTTCTATTTTTTTCCCCCATTTTGGTCTAAACCCATGTTGTCAGGGAGGCCCACCCCTGGGAGTTGTTAAATTCTGCATTGCCAGGAAAAATTTCTGGAAGTCAAGTCCCACATTGCCAGAGAAAACTTTAACCCTAGAAGTCCTGTCCCACATAGGGGGAAAGGTAGTGAGAGTTTGGCTTAGAGAGGCAGGCCACATTTGAGTAACTAATAATTAGGTTTAGCTTCATTATTATTATGGTATAAAAAAGCTTCATGAGTTTAAGCCTCAAGACTGAGGGCTCAGCTTACTAGCAAGTTTCCTTTTCACAGGTTTACCTTGCAGAGTTCTACTGTCTCAATAAATTGGGAGCTCCTATTGTTTGAGAGAGTAGTAAGAATTTTCCAGGTGAAGGAGTTTAATAATCCATATGTAGGAAAACAATGTAAACATGACAATTAAGAGGATTTGTGGTCATGTTTGACTGCAATTGCACTTTATTTCTTAAGGGGAGTGATGGATACACTGGTGTATACTTTGTAAGTCTGAATTGGAATAATGATATATTTCTTGCAATACTCACTTTGAAGTTTAAGTGAGAGAATGCATGAAAAAGCACTTGGCCCACAGTAAGTACTCAAATATTCATTAATTTGGTAATAGACTTCTTAGGAATAACTAAAAATTTAGACTTTTAAGATTAAAATTTCTGAAACCATCCTTTTCTAGTGTTAATATATTTAAAACATAATAAATACCATTTAAAATGATACATATTAGAACCACTTACTTATAATCACTAGATATGCATTAATACTATTATTTGGGCCAGGTGGTTGTCAATAATTAAGAAAAATTTCTTTACTTCATTTTTTAATACTTTCTTATGGATATAGCCAGAAATTGACTTTTCTTCATCTCATTATTTATAAATATCAATAAAGTGTCTCCCTTGCAAATAATATGGTCCAATTCCATATTTGACCATTTTGTGTATGAATAAGCGAGGATACAAGAATGTACAGTTAAAAACATGCTTAGAGGTCTTGCTAATAAGCATCCCAGAGGAGGCATAAATCTGCTGTCAGATGGTCATCCACCTGGGCCTGCCCATTCTTTCTCTGGACAGGTGTGCCTGTGAGAAGGTTCTTTGTTAATCTGAGAAGAAACATACCCCCTAGGGCAGACTGTCATCACTGTTTTTAACTTTATTCATTCAATTATATCCTCATTTCCTCACTTCATCATTCACCCACATATTCAAAAATCGTTTACTGAGAGCCTACGCTGGACCCACATTACCTGCAAAATGAATAATTCATGATTTACAGCTGACCAAGATGCTGGCATAAGATGCTCCAGGGTGCTGTTCCCCACAGAACAACTAGCAAAAGCTGGAGAAACTCTAATCGTCCATGTTGTTCAAAATTCCAGAAAACACTTAAAGGGCTGCAGTAAAAGGGTGAGTGCCGAATCAAGAAAGCACGGCTTTAAAGACAGGAGGAAAATCTCCTGGTGTCCTTGTTGGCCCCTCCCCCACCTGCCCCCAGTCTTATTCCCACTGTGGGCCCCTCTCCGTCTTCTGCAGGGAGCAGAGTAGACCCCGTGCACCTTCTGGGTGCTACCCAGTGGCTATGTGAAACGCTGAACCAGAACGGCCATCTCTGACTTGCCCCCCAGAACTTGCCCTGCAGGCAGAAGCAGGCTGCAGACAGCCAAAGCAGTGTAAGCAACAATTAAGAGGCCTGGGCAACTATTACCAGATTTAAGTCATACAACAGAGCACCTGGGAGGGGGGAAAGCCGATTTCATAAGAAGAAAAGGGGCTACTCAGATCCCTGTGAACTGGGGAATTCCTAAGGCCGTGAGTCCAGGCCTGGGTCAAGCTACATGCTCAGAAAAGACTGGAAAGGACCCTGTGCATTTACTTTGGGCTGTTCTTCTTGGTGGGAGGGCTAAGCCCTGAAGGAGAGCACCAGCCGATGCTGAGACAACATGCAAAGACTTTTTTTTGACAAAGGTGTTGTTTGCATTTGTTTGTTTTTGTTAGCGCCTAGCAATCAAGAAAATCTCTGTCCTGTCACTAAGTCCCAGACTAAATCCCAAAGTTAACACATTTGACAGACAAAGAAATAGGAAATGATAGCCCATCCAAAGGAACAAGATAAAAATTCAGAACACCAGTGAAGAAAACAGACTTTGGACATACTGGACAAAGACTTAAAAAAAAACAAGATCTTCAATATGCTCGTGGAAATAAAGGAAAATATGGAGAAAGAACTAAAGGATATGAGGAAAATGATGAATGAAGAATATGAGAATCTCAGTAAAGAGATAGAAAATGTAAAGAGGAATCACACAGAAATACCAGAGTTGAAGACCACATCAACTGAAATTAAAAATTCCCTAGAGGGTTTCAATAACAGTTTGGAGCTGACAGAAAAAAGCATGAATTAATTAAAAGACAATACAATTGGGAAATGATTGAGGCTGAGTATCAAGAAGAAAAAAGAGTGAAAAATGTGAGCAGAGCCTAAGAGACCTGTGAAGCACCAATATATACATTATGAGAGTTCCAGAAAGAGAAGAAAAAGAGAAAGAGGCAGAAGAAATATCCCATGATAATGGCAGCAAACTCTCCAAATTTAACAAAAGACATGAATGTACACATTCAAGAATCCAGCGAACCCAAACAGGATAAAACTGAAGAGAACCATGCTTATACACATACTGGTCCATCTCTTGAACGCCCAGTTCAATGAGAGAGTTCTGAAAGTTGCAAGAGAATAGCAGTATGTTAGGTACCGGGGTGACCCCCAAAATTAAGTGCCAGTTTCTCATCAGAAACCACGAAGGCAAGAAGGCAATGGGAAGAAATGTTTAAAGTACTGAAAGAAAACAATTGCCAACCAAGAATTTTATATTCAGCAAGGCTATCTTTTGAAAATCAGGGAGAGATCAATACATTCCCAGATAAATAAATCCTGAGAGAGTTCATCAACACTAGACCTGCCCTACAAGCAATGCTTCAGGGGTTCTGCAGACTGAAAGGAAAGGACACCAGACAATGAATCAAAATGGCATAAAGAAATAAAGATTTCCAGGAAAGGTAACCCATATGGATAATTATAAATGCTAGTATGATTGAATTGTACTTTTTGGCATTTAACACCCCATTTTACTTCCTACAGTTTCTAAAATGCAAATGCATAAAAAATAATGATAAATATATGGTTTTGGACATAAAATGTACAAAGATATAATTTGTAACAAGTGAAACAAAAAGGTGGGGGATGGAAGTACATAGGAAGAGCGTTTGTGAATGCTATAGAAATTAAGTTGGTATCAAATCAAATATGATTATTATAGATTTAGGATATTAAATTTAAGTGCCATGATAACCACAAAGAAACTCTATCTCTATCTCTGTCTCTGTCTCTATCCCTATCCCTATCCCTACCCCTACCCCTACCCCTATCGCTAACTCTATCTCTATTGCTAACTCTATCTCTATCTCTATCTCTATCTCTATCTCTACCTCTATCTCTATCTAGCTCTAGCTCTGTGTCCATATCTATCTATCTATATTACTTCTGCATATAGAAAGAATTAAGGAAAGGCTCAAAATGGTACTCTAGAAAAAGTCAAATAACTATAAAAGTGGGTATTAATTGAAGAATTGAGGGACAAAACAGTATTAGATTTTCATAGACCAAATAGCAAAATGGCAGAAGAAATTCAAGTATTATGAGTAGTTACTTTAAATGTAAAAGGGAATAAATTCTCTTAGCAAAAGGTAGAGATTGACAGATGAATTTTTTTTTAAAAAAGCATGACTTAACTATATGCTATTTACAAGAGACTCATCTTAAATTCAAAGACACAAGTAGATTGAAATAAAAAAGGATAGGGGAAAATGTACCATGAAAATAGTAACCAAAAGAGAGCTGGGGTAGCCATAATTAAATCAGGTAAAATAGTTATGTCAAAGACTGATGAGGAAAAAATGAGTTCACTCTCTACTGATAAAGGGGTCAAGACATATAATTATAAATATATATGCACCTAATGGCAGAACCCCAGAAAATATTAAGCAAAGAGTAGATTTGGGAGAAATAGACAGTCCAACACTAATAGTAGAAGGCTTTGGTACAGTACTTTCAATAATGGATAGAACATCTAGATAAGGGGTTCTTAACCTTTTTTGTTCCACGGACCCCTCTGCTGGTCAGGTGAAAACCACAGACCCCTTACTAAGTCCACACTATACTGTGTTTTATTTAATAAATATATCACACCTGAACCAATATGTCCCCACAAGAATAATGTTTTTTTGAATTTCAATTCAAGCTCATGGACCCCTTGTTAAGAACCCCTGATCTAGACAGAAGATAAAGAAGGATATAGAAGACTTGAATGATACTATAAACCAACTAGATCTAACAGACATATATAGAACATTTCACCCAATAGTAGCAGAATACACATTCTTCTCCAGTACACATGGGTCAATCTCCAGGATGGACTATATGCTAAGTCACAAAAATTCCTAATAAATTTAAAAATATTGAAATCATACAATGTATCTTTTCCAGCCATCATGGAATGAAGCTAGAAATCAGTAACAGAGGAACTGGAAAATTAAAAAATATGTGGAAATTAAGCAGCACACTCAAATAACCAATGGGTCGAAAAAGAAATCACAAGGGAAATTAGGGAATATCTTAAGGTGAATGAAAATAATAACACAACATACCACAACTTATGGGTTGTAGGAAAGAAAAATTCATAGTTCTAAATGCTTACATTAAAAAACAGAAAGATATCAAATCAGAGACCTAACCTCACAACTAGAGTATCTAGAGAAAAAAAAAAACAGCAAACTAAACCCAAACGGAGCAGAAGGAAGGAAATAACAAAGATAAGAGTCGAGATAAATGAAATAGAGAATAAAAATAGAGAGAATTTTTTCAAAAAACATACCTTGGTTCTTAGAAGAGATCAATAAAATTGACAAATCTTTAGCTAGACTCACAAAGAAAAAAGAGAGGACTCAAATAACTAAAATTAGAAATGAAAGGTGGGGCATTGTTACAGACTCCACAGAAATAAAAAGGATTATTAGAGTATACTATAAACAACTGGAGGTCAAAAAATTACATAACCTAGATAAAATGGACAAATTTCTGAAACCCAAAAAGTACCTACACTGACTCAAGAATAAATATAAGATCTCAACAGACTAATAACAAGTAAAGTGATTGAATAAGTAATCACAAACCTCTCAAAAAAGAAAAGCCCAGGAACAGATGGCTTCACTGGTGACTTTTACCAAACATTCCAAGAATTAACATCAATCCTGCCTAAACTCTTCCAAATAATTGAAGAAGAGGAAACACTTCCTAACTCATTCTATGAGTCCATCACCCTAACACCAAAGCCAGAGAAAGATACCGCAAGAAAAGAAAATTACAGACCAGTATCCCTTAAGAATATAGATGCAAAAATCCTCAATAAAACACTAGCAAACCAAATCCAACAGTACAATGAAAGAATTATATACCACAATCAAGTGAGATTTATCCCAGGTATGCAAAAAAATAGTTTGACATGAAAATAATATATGACATTAATAGAATGAAGGGAAAAATCAACATGATCATCTCAATTAATGCAAAAAAGGCACTTGACAAAATTCTGCACCCCTTCTTGATTAAAAAAAAAAAACAAACCTGTCAAAATTAGGAATAGAAGGAAATTTCTTCAACATGATAAAGGGCATATATGAAAAGCCTACAGCTATCATACTCAATGGTAAGAGATGGGAAGCTTTTCCTTTAAGATCAGCAACAAGACAAGAATGCCCACTGTCACTTCTGCTATTCAACACCATACTGGAAGTTCTAGCCAGAGCAGTTAGGCAAGAAAAAGAAATAAAAGTCATCCAGATTGGAAAGGAAGAAGTACAACCTTCCCTATTTGAACATGACATGATCCTATATGTAGAAAATCTTGAAAATCTACAACAAAGTTCCTGGAACTAATAAATGAATTCAGAGCAGTGGAAGGGTGCAAGATCAACATGCAAAAAATGGTAGTGTTTTTAAACACTAGTAATAATTTGAAAAGGAAATCAAGAAAGAAATCAATTTGCAAAAACAACTAAAAGAATCAAACACCTAGGAATAAATTAAACCACAGGCGTAAAGGACTTGTACATGGAAAACTATAAGCATTTCTAAAAGACATCAAAGAAGACCTAAAGAAATGGAAAGACATTCTGTGTTCATGGGTTGGAAGACTAAATATTGTTAAGATGTCAGTTCTACCCAAAGCAATTTACAGATTCAATGCAACATTATAGGACTCACAGTTCCCAATTTTAAAACTTATTTCAAAGTTACAGTAATCAAAAAACAGTATGGTAGCAGTACAAGGACAGGCACATAGACAAGTGGAACAGAATTCAGAGTTCAGAAATAAATTCACACATCTATCACCAATTATTTTGACAAGTCAATGGGGGAAAGAATAGCTTCTTCAACAAATGGTACTGGGAAAACAGGATTTCCATATGTAAAAGAATGAAGGTGAACCCCTACCTCACACCATACACAAAATTAACTCAAAATGGGCCAAAGACCTAAACATAACTAGCCAAACTATAAAATTCCAAGAAGAAAACATAGGGAGGCATCTTCATGACTTGTATTAGGCAATGGTTTCTTAGACATTATAACAAAAGCATGAGCAACAAAAGAAAAGACAGATAAATGAGACTTCATCAAAATTAAAAAACTTTTTGCATCAAAGGACTTTACCATGAAAGTAAGAAGATAACCTACAGAATGGGGGAAAATATTTGGAAACCACATATGTGATATGGTTTACTATCCAGAATATTTAAAGTTGTCCCTGCAAAATGACAACTCAACTTTAAAGTGGGCAGGAGACTTGAATAAACATTTCTCCAAAGACATACAAATGGCCAATAAGCACATGAAAAGGTGTTCAACACATTAGCCATTAGGAAAGTACATATCAAATCCACAATGGGATACCATTTTACACCCACTAGAATGGCTACTATTAAAACAACAGAAAATATCAAGTGTTGGAGAGAGTGTGGAGAAATGGAGCACTCATTCATCGTTGGTAGGAATATAAAACGGTGCAGCCATTATGGAAGACAGTTTGACGATTATTTGGAAAGTTGAGTATAGAATGACCATATGAACTGGCAATCCACTACTGGGTATACACACTGAAGAATTGAAACCAGGGACCCGAACAGATATTTGCAGACCAATGTTCATGACCACATTATGTACAATTGTCAAAAGATGGAAGTGACCCAAATCTGTGAAGTAAAAAAAGGAATGGTAAAACAAGATTGTGGAATAGCCACACAATGAACTATTATTCATCCATCAAAAGGAATGAAGTTCTATACATGCAACTACATAGATGACACCATACTGAATGAAATTTGCCAGACACAAAAGGACAAATATTTTATCTCACTGATATGAAAATATTAGAATAAGCAAATTCATAGAGTCAGAAAATAAAAATACAGGGTTTCCAGGGAGTGGGGAGTGGGGAACAGGGAGTTAATGCTTAATTGATGCAGAGTTTTCCTTTGGGGTGATGGAAAAGTTTTACTTATGGGTGGTGGTGACAATACTGTGAATGTAATTACTACCACTGTATTATACATTTGAAGGTTGATATAAGGAGAAATTTTAGATTTTATATATGTAACTAGAATAAACATTTCTAAAAAACAAGATTGTATAACACAAACAATAATCTCTAATAAAATCTATGGACTATAGTTAATAGGATAATTGGAATAATATTGTTTCATCAATAGTAACAAAGACACTGCACTAATGAAAAGTATTAATTAAGGGAAAACTGTGTCTGTGGGTGGTATATGGGAACTCTATATTTTCTGCATGATTTTTCTGTAAACCTACAACTTTTCTAATAAAAGTAAGTAAATTTTAAAAGTGTATAATTCATGTTCTCTGCTCCAACGAGCTTCTAGTGTAGTAGAGTACAGAAAAATAGACAAACGATGTCAATGCCATGTGCCTGGTGCTGAGATGGAGAGAAGCTCAGCTCCGCATGGGAGCACAGAGGAAGCGCCGAAGGCGGCCTCGGCTGTCATCAACAGCCTCCTCTTCCTCCAGAAGCCTGCCCAGGGCCCGCCACAGCAGACATCCACACGTCTTTACCCAAGGAACGAGTGCTTGGTCACCACCAGTGAC
>JAQZBX010013164.1:0-40214 GCA_029593785.1 Cabassous unicinctus | reverse complement strand
AAAAAAAAAAAAAAAGAAAAACAGTAAATACAAAATATAATTAAAGGATTGGGACATTCAAAAGGATTGGGAAACAAGAACAAAAAATTTTTTTAATTTTTTTTTCCTTTTATCACTGTACTGTCATGTGTCCAGTCTGAAGTTTTTAATTTTGAGGAGATCCCATTTACCTATTTTTTCTTTTGCTGCTCATGGTTTGGGTTTGAAGTTCATGAAACCACTTCCTATTACAAGTTCCTGTACATGCTTCCTTACATTATCTTCCAAAATCTTTATGGTATTGGTTCTTATATTTAGATCTTTGTTCCATCTTGAGTTGATTTTTGTATAAGGTGTGAGATGGTATTCCTGTCTCATTCTTTTGGATATGGATATCCAGTTCTCCAAGCACCACTTGTTAAATAGGCTATTCTCTACTAACTGAGTGGGCTTGGTGGCCTTGTCGAATATCAGATAACTATATATGCGAGGATCTATATCAGTACACTCGATTTGGTTCCATTGGTCAGTATGTCTATCCTTGTGCCAAAACCATGCAGTTTTGAGCACTGTAGCTTTGTAGTATGTTTTTAAGTCAGGTAATGTGATACCTCCAACTTCATTTTTCTTTTTCAATATGGTTTTGGCAATTCGGGGCCACTTACCTTTCCAAATGTATTTTGTAGTTACTTTTTCCAGTTCCTTAAAACTACAGTGTTGATTTTTATTGGGATTGCATTACATCTGTAGATTAGTTTGGGTAGGATAGTCATCTTGATGATGTTTAGTCTTCCTTTCCATGAGCACGGAATATTCTTCCATTTATTTAAGTCTTCTTTGATTTCCTTTAACAGTGTTATGTAGTTTTCTGTATATAAGTCCTTTACATCTTTAGTTAAATTTATTCCTATGTAATTGATTCTTTTAGTTACTATTGTAAATGGTATTTTTTTCTTGATTTCCTCCTCAGATTGCTCATTATTGGTGTACAGAAATGCTACTGATTTTTGAGCATTGATCTTATAGCCTGAGACATTACTAAACTCCTTTATAAGTTCTAGAAGCTTTGTTGTAGATTTCTCAGGACTTTCTACGTATAGGATCATGCCATCTGCAAATAATGAAATTTTTATTTCTTCTTTTCCAATATGGATGCCTTTTACATCTTATTCTTGCCTCAGTGCTTGAGCAAGTACTTCTAAGACAATGTTAAATAGGAGTGGTGTTAGTGGGCATCCTTGCCTTTTTCCTGATCTCAGAGGGAAGGATTTTAGGAATTCATGATTGAAGATGATGGTAGCTTTGGCTTTTTCATATATACCCTTTATCATATTCAGAAAGTTTCCTTCTATTCCTATCTTTGTAGTGTTTTTATCAAGAAAGAGTGCTATATTTGTTAAAAGCTTTTTCTGAATTTATAGAAATGATCATGTGATTTTTTTCTTTCAATCTGCTTATGTGTTGTATTACATTGACTAATTTTCTTATATTGAACCATCCTTGCATATCTGGGTGGAAACCCACTTGGTCATGGTGTATAATCCTTTTGATATGTTATTGAATGTGATTAGCAAGTATTTTGTTGACGATTTTATTATCTAGATTCATTAGAGAAATTGGTCTGTAATTTTCCTTTCTTGTGGTATCTTTGGTTTTGGTATTAGGATAATGTTTGCAACATAGAATGAGTTAGGCAATAATCCTCCTTCTATTTTTTGGAAGAGCTTAAGCAGGATTTGTGTTAGCTTTTTCTGAAATATTTGATCAAATTAGGCTGTGATGCCATCTGATCCTGGGCTCTTCTTAGTTGGGAGGTTTCGGATGACTGAGACTATCTCTTTACCTGTAATTGGACTGTTGAGTTCATCAATTTCTTCTTTCATCAATGTGGGCTGTATGTGAGTTTCTAGAAATTTGTCCATTTCCTCTAAATTATCATTCTTGTTGGCATATTATTTTTCAAAGTATCCTCTTATGATACTCTTTATTTCTGTGGGGCCAGTAGTGATATCCCCTTGCTCATTCCTTATTTTGTGTATTTGCATCTGTTCTCTCTTTTTCTTTCTTAGTCTGGCTAAGGGTTTGTCAATTTTATTGATATTCTCGAAGAACCAACTTTTGCTTTTGTTTATTTTTTCTAGTGCTTTCTTATTCTCTATTTCATTTAGTTCTGCTCGAATCTTTGTTATTTCCTTCTTTGTACTTCCTTTAGGTTTAGTTTGTGGTTGTTTTTCCAGTTCCTCGAAGTGTGCAGTTAAGTCTTCAATTTTAGCTCTTTCTCCTTTTTTAATATATGTATTTATGGCTATGAACTTCCCCCTCAGGACAGCTTTTGCTGCATCCCATAGGTTTTGATATGTTTTGTTGTCATTTTCATTAGTTTCAAGGTATTAATGATTTCCTTTGAGATTTCCTCCTTGACCCACTGTTTGTCAAAGAGTGTGTTGTTTAACTTCCATATCTTTATGCCTAATCTGTTTCGCTGGCCCTTAGTGATTACCAATTTCATTCCATTGTAGTCAGAAAAATTACTTTGTATAGTCTCAATCTTTCTAAATTCCTTGAGAGTTGTTCTGTGGCCTAGCATGTGGTCTATCTTGGAGTATGATCCATGTGCACTTGAGAAGAATGTAAATACTGCTGTATTTGTATGCAGTGTTCTGTATATGTCTATTATGTCCAGATTCTCTAATGTATTGTTCAGAGTCTTTGTTTCCTTATTGATTCTCTGTCTAGATGTTCTGTATAATGGTGATAATGGTATATTAAAGTCACCCACTATAATTGTAGAGGTATTTATTTCTCCACTTAGGTTTTCCAGAGTTCGCCTCATGTATTTTGAGGCACCCCAATTGGGTACATAAATGATTATCATTGTTTCTCTTCTTGAGAGATTACCCCTTTTACTAATATATAGTGTCCCTCTTTGTCTCTTATGATAGTTTTGCACTTAAAGTCTATTTTGTCTGATATTAGGATAGCTATGCCTGCCCTTTTTTGGCTATTGTTTGATTGTAAAATTGTTTTCCAGCCATTCACTTTCAGTCTCCTTGAATCCCTGGGTTGAAGGTGGGTTTCTTGTAGGCAGCATATAGATGGATCATATTTCCTTATCCATTCTGCCAATCTGTGTCTCTTCAGTGGTGAATTTATTCCATTAACATTCAGTGTTATTACTTGCAATGAATTTCTTACTTCAGCCATATTTTCTTTGGGTTAATGTATGTCATATGTTGTTTTGTTCCTGTTTTTGTCGTTTTAGTTGTTTTAAACTCTCCTCCAACTCTCTCTCCCTTGTTTTTTCCTCTCAATCTGTAGAACTTCCTTTAGTATTTCTTGAAGTGCAGGTTTCTTATTGGCATACTCTCTTAATTTCTGTTTATCTGTGAATATTTTGAAACTCTCCGTGATTTTTCAATTTCAGTTTTGCTTGATATAGAGTTTGTGGGTGGAAGTTTTTTTCTTTAATACTTTGACTATGTTATACCACTGTATTCTTGCTTCCATGGTTTCAGATGAGAAATCAGCACTTAATCTTATTGTACTTCCCATGTATGTGATGGTTCTCTTTTCTCTTGCTGCCATGAGTATTTTCTCTTTGCCTTGAGCATTGGACATTTTGACAAGTATATGTCTAGGAGTTGGCCTGTTGGGATTTACACTGTTTGGGGTGTGCTGTGCTTCCTGGACTTGTATATCCATCTCTTTCAATTGGGTTGGTAAATTTTCAGCCATTATTCCCTTCAACACTCCTTCCTTTCCCTTTCCCTTCTCTTCTCCTTCTGGAATGCCGATAGTGTGTAGGTTTGTGCATTTTGTGTTGTCAGTTAAATCCCTGAGTCCCTGCTGGATTTTTTCTACGTTTTTTATCTATCTGTTCTACTATCTGTTCAATTTCACACATATGGTCTTCCACATCACTAATTCTTTCTTCTGCTTGTTCAAATCTGCTCTTATGTGATTCCAGCGTCTTTTTGATTTCTTGGATTGTGCCATTGATAACCATCATATCTTTTATCTTTTTATGTATGTTTACAATTTCTTCAGTATGTTCTCCCAGTGTCTTCTTAATATCCTTAATCTCTTCCTTTACTTCATTAAGTTGGTCCATGATATTTTTTGGAAAGCTTTGATTAGTTGTTCAATGTTCTGCATCTTGTCCTGGTTTTTAGTTTGTTAATTGGACTGGTCCATGTCTTCCTGTTTCTCAGTGTGGTTTGTAATTTTTCATTCCCTCTTGTCATCATTTTATCTTCATGGGTTTATTCAGTTGATTAGCTTCTCTCTCTGCTTTAGAGTTTTATTTAGCTGATTGTTCTGTGTGTGTGTTAAGTTTTCTGTTTGACACTATTTTTTTCTTATTTTATTTCCTTGCTTCTTTCTATGTACCCTTGAAATCATAAGATTAGGTCCAGAGGAATTAAAAGATGTGAGAAAGGAAGAAGGATAATAGTAATATTGAAAAAAGTTAGAAGAGGGGCTGTATAAGACTTAATAAAGAGAATACTTAACTCATGGAGGCAGTGTAGAGTAATAGGGAAAAAAAATGGAGTACCTACAATGGACTAGGAAACCAAATAGAGGAAAATATATGTAATGATTTAGAAGGCTAGAATGATGAGGAGAGAGAGAAAGAGTAAAGAAAGGGCTGAAAGGAAAAAGTTAATGTTAATAAAAAATGAAGAAAACAGAATAGATAGAATAGAAACTGACACCCTTGAAGTTGTGGGCTAATGAAAAAATGTAGTATTTAAGAACCACAACAGAAAGCAGAAGGCAGAAAGATGAAGGAAGTAAGAGATCGCATTGGGAGATACAATCAATGTAGACAGAGAATGGGAAATCACTGAAGAAGAAGCACAGCAAGGAAGAGACAAGGTAGCAGCACCTAATTTAAAATAAAATTTAACTTAAAAAAGAAAGAAAGAAATAAAAAAGCAGGTGGGGAGGAAAGAGGAAAGAAAAGCAAGAGACAATAAATAACAAAGAAAAACCAAACAACCACACAAGCAAGCAGTCAAACAAAGCTAAGGACGAACAGTGTTCCTTCTTGGGCCCTTGTGGAACCTCTCATCCTGCTTGTGTTCATCAATCAATTTGCCCTGCAAGGTTCTATCTGCAAGTTTTGAGGCAGATTTTAGCTTTTAAAATAAATTTAAAAAGAAAAATTCTTTTTTTATTTTTTAAAGTGACTTTCTTTTTTTTCAAAATAAGGGACCCAAAATATGTCCTCTTCTAGACCTCCCCACCACTTAGGGGATGCTAATCAGGCTCATGGACACTAATCAGGCACTTCCACTTCCTGGCCTCCCCAGGGGAGCTGAAGCTCTGATGGTAGTCAGTGCAGAACGATAAAGTTGGTTGACTCCGCCCCCTCTGGAACCAAGCCTGAGTGTCACTGTGCTGTTGGGTAAATTAGGTTTCCTCAGGAGATTCACCCCACCCCTCAGCTTAGCACTTCTTCAAGCCAGCTTATCTGCTCCCCAAAGCTATAAGTGGGTTCAGGCAGCCAAATTGACAGAAAGGAAACCCCTCTCCAGCTTCTGTCAGAACCCTCCCACTCTCAGAGTATGCTCCCTCTCACCGGGTTGCCAGCAGGGGTTGGGGCATATCCCTGGGCATCTAGGTAAATCAACCATCCTCAGGAGATTCACCACTCCCCTCAGCCTGGTCTTGCTTCAAGCCAGCTATTTTGTTCCCCAAAGCTGCAAGGCATTCCAGGCAGCAAAATCCACAGAAAGGAAAGCCCTCTCAACCCTCCACCAGAATACTCCTACTCTTGGGGAATGCTTCCTCTTACCAGGTTGCTAACAGGAGTCGCAGCTCAAACCAGGCTTTTTCCCTGAGGGTGGGGCTCAGCCATCTGTGTTTACCACCACAGGCAGGGGGAAACTCACAAATCCTTCCGAAGTAATGTGCACGATCCAGATCCCTCCAGAGTGATGTCCCCAAGGCTCTCACTCCATGTGCCCTCAGCACAGACCCCTGGACAGGACCCTGTCCTGAATTGGCTGTCCTCAGGGAGCAAGTCAGCGAGTGCCCTCCTAAACCAATGCCATCTTGACACTTCAGCTTTAGAGCTTTTGATTGGACTACATCAGTGAGGCATGACCCAGATTAGGTCTTCACCTTCTTGCTGGGATCTTACATAAACTGAGAAGTGAAAGCAG
This sequence comes from Cabassous unicinctus, assembly GCA_029593785.1. Taxonomy (NCBI): domain Eukaryota; kingdom Metazoa; phylum Chordata; class Mammalia; order Cingulata; family Chlamyphoridae; genus Cabassous; species Cabassous unicinctus. The sequence continues at coordinate 34,065 of JAQZBX010013164.1, read as the reverse complement.
GAACAGGGAAAAGGACAGCTGCCATTTTTACCCTGCCATATGAAAGAAGATACAGGATCAGTTACAGCTGAGAGAGAGGTCAAGATAAACCCACAGAAGCTGAGAGAGAGGCTACAGGCTGGATTTAGCAGAGCACAGGGTCATGGAATGAGGCCCCCAAGAGGCTAGGCAAATGAATACAAATGAATAGAGGAGCCCTTTCTTGTGCTTGATGGTCTACAGCTGAGCTCACGAATAAACTAGAACAGCTGAAGATAAAGAGATGAGGCACAGAAATTAATGAGCCATATGCCTGGTTGCCCACAGTTGAGCTCAAGGAGATGGTGAGCCTGGGGGTGGGGGGGAATAAGGAATCTTGGCAGCAATAGGCCACCCTTTTACCTAGCCATGTGGCAGGAATCCATGAGACATCATCTCTGATGAGGCTTTGATTTGAACATTTTCACAGCCTTGGAACTGGAAGATGTTACCCCAAGTAAATTTTGTTTATAACAGCCAACTCATTTCTAGTACAGTGCATTGGTAGTTTTAGCAAACTAAAACAATGTCCATGGCCTCCAGTCCTTCCACATTATCTTCTGTCATCCAGCCCACAGTTAGGGACTTCCTTAAAAGAAGTGAATATGTTGGCGTAGTCTAAAGAGAGTTGTGACAGTTGGAATTTTGTGAATTCCAGAAATTTTTTCTTAAACAAATTTATTCCTGTGTGTCTATTACCCTTTGGTTGCATTAAATTCAGTTAAGGGGACTTTGATTAGATTAATTGATAAGATCACTTTAATGCTTTTGATTGGACTATGTCAGTGAGGCATGAGCCAACTTGGGTCTCTACTCTCTTGCTAGGTCTCATATAAACAGAGAAACAGATAGAGACAGACAGAGGGAGAAAGGGAATCACTATTTTTGACTCTTCAATGTGAAAGAATGCCTCAAGGACCATTAGGAGTCAAAGCTTAAGCATGAAGCTCCCAAGGGGCTGGGTCCATGGATAAGCTCAGGCTGAGGTAATAATTAATCTCTGTCATATAACTGATAGCTATCAGCTGAACTCTGGAAGAAAGTGGAGCAGCCAAGACTGAGAGACAGAAAGAGACAAGCCCTATGCCTGATTGCCCACAGCTGAGCTCCTGGAAATGGTAGATTCTGGAAGGGAAAGAAAGGACCTCAGCAGAGATTGATAGCCATCTTGCTATCCAGTTACAAGTATCTGACTTTGTTGAGAAAGCATCTCTGCTGAGCTTTAATTTGGAGAGTTCACAATTCATGTCCCTGTAAGTGTAAGATTTTACCCTAAACAGAATTTCCATTATAAAAGCCAATTTATTTCTGGTACTTAGCATTGACAGCCCTGTGCCAAACTAAAACAAGCATTTTACACAAATACAGATAACACTCAAAATTAACAATTGCTGTACTGCAGCCCCTTTCTGGGATATTTATAAAAGACAATTGTGGAGGGAAATCCTCACAAAGAGCAGACCTTAAGCAGTGTGCCTGGTAGTTTATTTTGTTTGGAAGGAGAAATCTAACTGTTGCATTTTTATGCAGATTCATAATCTGTGGCCAGTAGTTTGGCTGAGTTGGTGTTTAGAAGGTTCTGGTTTGGGTCTTTTGTTGATCCTAGAAAATCCTATACTTAAAGCTAATCCAATTCTTGCCAGAAAACCTATTATGGATGGGACCTTTAGTTTAGATTCAGTTATGGGATCTTCCTTTTGGTTAGATCAATTCAGTAGGTCATGACACAAGGTTGGTCTTAAACCTCTTACTTCAGTCCTTTATAAATGGAGGCATAAAAATCCAGAAACACAGAAAAGAGATAGAGACATGGAGAGAATCCCCCAGAAGTTGTGCAACCCAGGAGAGAGAAAACCCACAGATGGAGCAGCCAGAATCTAAAGTCCAAAAAGATAGAGAAGAGAAGAAAATACCAGCACTGTCCACTCCCACATATTTGATCGCCCACAGCTATAACTCAGTGAGAAAGCATCACTGATGATGCTTTGATTTGGACACTTTCATGGCCTCAGAACTGTAAGATTTAACATAATAAATCCAATTGTAAAAGCTAAACCCTTTCTGGTATATTGCTCCCAGCAAATTTAGCAAACTAAAACAAGAAGAAACCTGGAAAATTGGAGACTAGCTATTCTTTGAGAAAGTTATGTGGATAGAACTTTCAGAAAACACTGCACATATTTTTGTTGTATGTAAATTCTCACCAGACTGTTTCTTTAGCAGAGGAGGATTTTTATAATCAAGTGGATAGGATGACTTGCCTTGTGAATACCAGTCAGACATTTTCCCAGCCATTGTCCAAAAGACTTAGAGAAAAATAGTGGGCATGGTGGTTCAGAGGGAAGTTATGCATGGGCTCAGAATCATGGAATCCACTCACCAAGGCCAACATGGATACTGCTAAATCTCGGTGTCCAGTCTGTCAGCAGCAGAGACCAACACTTAGTTCCCAATATGTCACCATTCCCCAAGGGGTTCACTGTGCTACATTATGGCAGGTTGAATACATTGGACCACTTTCATCATGGAAGGGGCAGCATTTTGTTCTTTCTCTGGATAATGATTTTCCTTCTCTATACACAATGCTTCCAAACTACCACATCTGTGCCCTGTAAAATGCCTCTTCTACCAACATGGTATTCCACAAGCATTTCTTTTGTTGAAAAAAAATTACTTTACAGCAAATAAAATGTGGCCAGAGAGTACATGCTCATGAGATTCAATGACTTTACAATTTAACCCATCATTCTGAATCAGCTAGATTGATAGAACCATGTAACAGCCATTTGAAGACTCAATCACAGTGTCATCAGGGGAGCAATACCTTGCAGGGCAGGACGAATGTTCTTCAAGAGGATGTATAGGGTCCACTCTATGGTGGTGTTTCTCCCATATCCAGGCTTCATTGACCCAGGATCACAGGGTGAAAATAGGAGTGGCATCACAAATTATAAGCCATGTAATCCACTAGAAATATTTTTATTTCTTATCCCTGCAAGTTTTAGCACTTCTGGCCTGGAGGTTTCCAAAGAGAAGAGTGCTTCATCCAGAAGACACACCAATAATTCCATTGAACTGGAACATAAGATTATAAGATTGTCATTCTGGTCTCCTCACGAATCAATAGGCAAAAAGGGATTTACTGTACTGGCTGGGGTGATTGATCCTCATTACCAAGGACAACTTAGACTACTAAGTGATGTAAAAAACTATGGTTGGATTATAGAAGATTCTTTTTTATGTCTTTTAGTACTACCATGCCCTGTGGTTAAAGTCAACGGAAAACTACAACTCAATTCTGTAATGACTAGTAATGGTACAGATCCTTCAGGAATGAAGGTGTGGGTCACCCTACTAACCAAAGGAGTATGATCAGTTGAGGTGCTTACTGAAGTAAAGGCAATATTGAATAGGTAGCTGATGAAGGTAGCTATAAATACTAGCTATGAGCCTGTTACCTGTTTCAAAAACTAAGAATGTATTTGTTGAGTATTTCTCCTTAAGTTGTTATGAGAATGTGTATATATATATACATACACACAGCAACACACACACACATATATGAAGTATATATCTTTGTTTTCTTCTATCTCTTATTATCTTATCATAGAATACAAGTTGTGCTAATTTTATGTCATAGTATTAAATTTACAGGTTAAGTGTGACTATGACACAAGGACTTGCATCCTCTCCTGGGGAAAGTGTTAGTGCATTTTCTGTTTTATGCAGAACAGTTGTAACATGTTAGGCAGAGATATGACAATGTTTTGGTATTTATTTGGGGATTAAGTATGGTTTAATTAGATGTGTATGAGTTCCAAATAGAAAAGCACTAGACTGTGATGGGTAATTCATATTTCAAGTTGGGCAATTTTCAGTGTCCAGTTGATTGATCAAATTAGTACTGGCCTGATATTGTGAAAGTATTTCATAGATGACTGTCCCTGTAAAGGTATGGATTTTAGAAAGTTTAGGTCTATGTTGGGAGCCATTTTTAAATATCGTGTTTATTGTAGAAAGAGGGAACCTGTGTTCCTTTCTGGGTCAGTCCAATTAGTTTTATCATCCAGGATTTAGCATCTGCGATTCCAACCACATGTGCACAAGTTGCAATAGGTCAGTTATCCCTGAATCATGTGCACACAAAAGAATTTTAAACTCATCTATGAATATTTCCTGGTCTTATTTGAGTTTAGAAAAAACTTTCTATTATATGTCTTAATTCACTTTAGGTCCATGGTTTAAATTTTAGACCTTGTCTGCATATCTGTCTCATGGGAGACGTCTGTCTTCATAGGCAACTGGCATTTTGGGATTTGTGGAGAGTCTTTGGGAAAAGATAGAGTGTCTAAACAAGGATAAAAATACTTGAAACATCTTCAATAAATATTGATTGGAGAAAACAAAATTCAATCATCCAAACAGAGAAAAAAAGAAATATGAGATTTTTATGAAAAAGTAGAAAATAACTTCTGACAGCATTCAGGAATTAAGAAGGTCATAATGCACCAGCAGCCCTTTCATTTTCATTTTATCAGTGAAAAAAAAAATATGATTGGACACCTAATTTAAGACCAGAAATCAGAATGAGAAATAACCCCCTTGTTTGAACTAAACATTCAGACTGACAGAACAATTTGAAAGGGCTATGGGGAAAAAAAAACAACAAAGTAAAATTATTGTCCTGCATATCAGGCACCTAGGTGGCCCAGACATGTGATAGAGGCATCTAGGATCACTGAAGCCAGTGGTCAGGAAGAAAGCATCACCTGGATAATGCCTTGATTTGGACAATCTCATGGCTTCAAAACTGACTTCTAGGGACAATGTCAGAGTAGGGAGCTCCAGGACTCAGTCCTTCCACCCAAACAAATAAGAAACAAGCAGTAACTATCAAAACAACTGTCCTGGGGCTCCTAAGCCTAGAAGAACACTTTACAGCATCCAGAGAAGAGTTGGAGGTAGAGGCTGATAAACTATAGAAAAGAATAGTGATTTGTTTTCTCCATTCCCATCTCTCACCTTGGGTTACAGTCCCTGGATAGCTTTTGTATGACAGAAAGAGATATAAAAGTCCACAGTCAATAACTGATCATGACTTTTGATTAGCAAATTTGAACCACTGAGTCCTTGTTCTGAGTTATTGTTTCAATCAACTCTGGCAGGTATATGGAGGTTTTGGAGATTTATTTATGCTATGGTTCTTCAGGGCATCATGAGACAATTAGTTGAAGGACTGCATTTGATGGGCAGAACGGAAAGCACAGCTTTTGGGAGCTAGAAAAGAGGCTTTTCGTGTCCTTCCTGATCCCCTGATCCTGTGCATCCTTAATTGGTCCCTGGAATTGTTTTTGCTGAGAAATACTAACTAGGGAAATTACTCTTCAGGGTGACATTCCTCCCAGAGTTCACCCTCTAACTAGAGAAAATGAAAAGTGTGTAAAACTATAGAAGCAAAATAAAAGCAAGTAGAACTGATCAAGATTCTCAGGGAAGGAAAAGCAGAAAGGAAGCTTTCTCTTGGAGGTGAAACAGTTGCACAAAAAGTGAAATCCTAAAATTGTACTGCATATACAGTGAGAGTATCAGATGAAGTGCTGCAAAAGTCTGATCAGTTAAACAAAGTCTGTTACAAAGATTTGGAATAAGACAGGTTAAGCATCAAAGAAGACCCTTAACATAAAGCCAATCAACAATGAAACCCTATACAAGAGAAAGAAACTGACATTCAGAGTAAACTAATCAAGATAATCCAATGCTTAGATATCAGCACAAAATTACAAGCCATACTAAGAAAGAGAAAGATATAGGTCAGCCAAGTGATCAACTTAAAACTTGAGAGGAGATGCAGACTTTGGAATAGCTAATCAAAGATATTCAAATAAATCACCTAAATCAATTCAAGGAAATGAAGGAAAAAATATGGTGAAAGAGATAAAGGATATTAAGAAGACAATGTGTGAGCATTCAGAAAAATTCTAAAGTATAAAAAGAAATCTAATACAATTTATAGGGTGAAAGGCACAATAGAAGGGATTAAATACATTAGACAGTGAAAGTGCAGAATTGAATTGGCAAAGAAAGAATCTGTGAGCTAGAAGAGAGGAAAATCAAAATCTTACACACAGAGAAGAACAGATAGAGAAAAGAATGGGAAAAAATTGAGCAGGGCCTCAGGGATTTAAAAGACAGCACAAAGCACACCAACTTTTGTGTCAGAAGAATAGAAGCGAAAATGGTCAGAAAGTATATTTGTGGAAATAATTACTGAAAATTTCTGAACTCTTATGAAAGACCTAAATATACATGTTGAAGAGGTGCAATTTACCATAAAAAGAATAAATCTTAAAAGACTTTCACCAAGACACATACTAATCGGAATGTCAAATGTCAAATATAAAAAGAATTCTGAAAGCAGCAAGAGAAAAAATATTTGTTACAAAGAAGAGATCCACAATAAGGCTGTGACTATTTATCATCAGAAATGGTGGAACTGAAAAGGCACTGGTTTAATATATTTAAGGTACTTAAAGAGGAAAAACTACAAACCAAAAATTCTCTATTTGGCAATAATATCCTTTAAAAATGAGGGAGATTTTAAAATATTCACAGATTAACAGGAACTGAGAGAGATCACCAATAAGTACCCTACCTTCCCTACAAGAAATACTAAAGGAAGTTCTGGAGGCTGAAAGGAAAAGACAAGAGAGGTAGACTTTGAACGGTATGAAGAATTGAAGATTACCAATAAGGGAAACTAAAAGGTTAAAAAAGATATGGCCTAAAAGCCTATGGATAAAATAGCTGAAGGAAGTACTGTCTTTACAGTAATAACATTGGTTATTAATGTATTAAACTACCCAGTAAAAAGACACAGATTGGAAGAATGGATAAAAAAGCATGATTAAACCCAATGCTCTTTAAAATAGACTCTCTTTAGACACAAAGACACAAATAAGTTGAAAGTGAAAGGATGGAAAAAGATGTTCCCTGCAAATAGTAGCCAAAAAGGAACTAGGGTAGCTACAGGTAATATCAGAGAAAATAGACTTTAAATGCAAACCTGTCATATAATACAAAATAGGACATTATATCTCAATAAAAGGAGCAATCCACAAGAAGAAATAACCTTCATAAATATTTATGCACCTAATTAGGGTACTCCAAAATACATGAGGCAAAAACTGGCAAAACTGAAGGGAGACTTAGACATCTCCACAATAATAGTTGGAGACTTCAATACACCACTCTCATCAACATATAGAACATCTAAATAGATAATCAATAAGGAAACAGAGTAATTGTATAAAATGCTAAATGAACTAGACCTAACAGACATATACAGACTATTGCACCCCCAAATAACAGTATATACATTATTCTAAATTGTATGTATAACATTCTTCAGAATACAGCACATGTTGGGTCACAAATCAAGCCCCAAAAATTTAGAAAGTTTAGAATTACACAAAGCTTCTTCTCTGCTGTGTAATGAAATGAACCTGGAAATCAATAATAGGAGGAGAACTAGAAAATTCACAAATATATGGAAGTTAAATGACTCACTCTTAAACAATCAGTGGGTCAAAGAAGAAAGTGTAAGTGAAATCAGTAAGTATCTTGAGATTTTGAAGATGGGGAAGGCACAGAAGGAGCATCAGGACTTCTAAAGATTGCAGGGTTCTGGTCAGTTGCTTCTAAAGAATGTTCTAGCAAATAGCTTTTACAAAACTTCTTAGTAGGGAAGTAGTTACATATTCCCAGTAAATATGTGGGATATCTATTAATATGAATGTAACCAATGGAACAGATACTCCTACAGTTATCTAGGAGAAGAGGTCAAGCATTTTATGGTACAAGGTTTACTGATCAGTCAAGAGTTAGGAAACAATCATTTACCTAGGCTTGCTTTTTTAAAAAAATATATATATATATTTTTTAAAAGATATTTAGATTACATAAATGTTACATAAAAATATTAGGGATTCCCATAAGCCCCACTCCTTACACCTCCCATTATCCAGCAATGGAATGTTGCTGCAACCAGTAGGGGAAAGAACTGGACGGGTTGGGGGAGAAAATGTAAAATCATACATGCCATAATCCACCCTGTCTCAAACTCTTACAATCTTTCCACCACCCCTTCTGCCTGAAGCCGTAAGAATGGAATGGGGCATATATAAATGGTGGTATTGTGATATAAGACCACAGCAACAATATGAACAACCAGACATGCAAATGATTGCTAGTAATTATAGGAGTCCATGAGCTCTGGGAGTTACCACTTGGAAGGTCAGCTCTTATTTGCAGTCTTTAGCCAATTACTCCAATTTACCTAAGATAATGGAATGATATTCGAAGGAAGAACAGAGCTGCCAGATTTTGGCACATATCCACACACCCAATAGTACAGTTGATTGTTGGTTATTGCCATGGTGGTGGCCTAGTCAAGGAAGATGTTAGAAGAAGTCATGAGTCTGGAAGAGAAACCTAAGAACACAAGCACAAATGCTTAGTAGGTTCCTGAAGTGGGAGGTCTTCTCTGGTGAGTATAATAACAGTGCAATATTCTCCCATAGATCCTAGGATGTTTGCTGACAGTGGGCAAGATCCATGCTTACAATACCATACAAGTTGACCCTTCATAGGAGCAGACTGTTTCTGCAGGATCTACACAAATAATTCTGGCAATTATAGCTCCTCTTAATATGCTTTTCATGCAATTGACATATTGCCATATCATTGTTCCTTGTGAGAACAAGAAGCTTGGCTCGAGTGTTCTACCAGCCTGCTGCAGAGTGCCCTCCAGCACTATGAAACAGAGCCAGTATAGAGGTAATATCCCATGTAGGAATAAAGAGACCAAGTCATCACTGGCTGTTAAAGCCAAAGGAGTCTTCAGAATCAGCATTTTTCTATCCATTTCTGGGGCATAGCCAGGGATGTAGCAGAGACTTTTATTGTTTTAGGGGCCTTGCCAATAACTCAAATAGAGAGACACCATGTGTGAGAGTTGGTGCCTTTTTTTCAAATGCATGAGAAAGTCAGTTAACACCAAAGCCCAACAACATAATGTGTCTTTTTTAGTGAATTCCTATTTGTTGTTTTAGCAGGGCATTTTTCCTATCAGTGCTGTAGGGGTATGTTGGCTCTGTGTATATGCCGACTGCTGTAAGGCACCATTTATAGTTGAAGCCAAGAACAGGCCTCACATTCTTGTATGATATGAACCAGGGCACAATATTTTATTGGAATGCCTGGTGCCTTAGCCATGTACCACCACAAGGCAACTTCTCTGTGGCCACTTTTTTGTGTATAGCCTAATGGTTGCTTCTTCTACAGGTGTAGGACAGATCAGAGGGATGCAAACTAAAGGATCCACCTCTTGCTTCGAGGACAAAGATGTTTTTTTGATAAGCAGGTACACAATAAACTGCCAGGGATGCCAGCAGGGCTTGGAGGCTATTATAAATCTCTTGTCATATCATAGCACCCCTTAATGAGCATCCTATCCCTTGCCAGTCATCTTTATGTCATTGATTTATCCATAATGTGAGTCCTTGATATACAGTCCAGCTACTAATGCAGAATGTGAAGGGACATTTTTCTCAAGTAATTACCATCCATGTGTTGCTTAAATCAGCCCATTGGCTACTCTTTCCTAAAGTGGAATCTAGCCAGATTATACCAGTTTGCATCTGTATGACCACAGCCTCACATTTTTGATTATTTCCTTTGCTGAAACTATCAGGGTAGCAATCATTTTTAGGAATTAGAGGATTTCTGTCATGTACTGTGGGTAGGATGGAGGCTGGAGCCTCTCTATGGGGGAGAGTCTGCTTCCTCAAATAATACAGGACTGAGGACTTAAGACCTTACTAAGGGGGCTTGTTGATATTATGACCAAGTGATGGCCATAAGTTTAATCCTACCCCAGACCCTTGAAACTAATTGAGATTGACTTCCCATACTCTAGCTTTTAACCCATCAAGCAAAGTAGCCAAACCTGTTTTTTAGACTGTGAAAGAATCAGAGGTTAATATAACATCATTAATGTAATGAAGTAAGGTAAAAGTTGATGGCAAGACAATTGTTGAAATATCCTGGGCCACCATCCCATGGCAGATGGTGGGACTATGTAAATATCCTTGGGGTAAATCATTGAAGGTCCATTGTTGACCTCCCAACCTAAAAACAAATTGATCTTGGGACTGCAAATCTAAAGGAATTCAGAGGAAGGCAATTTTATTAGTCAGCCAAAGGGATGCTAATGCAATATATCAAAGATTGGTTGGTCTTTATAAAGGGTATTTATTTGGGGTAGAAGTTCACAGATACCAGGCCATAAAGCGTTAAGTTTCTTCTCTCACCACAGTCCATTGCCACATGTTAGAGCAAGACAGCTGCCGATGTTTGCCAGGGTTCAGTCTTCTTGAGTTCCTCTCTTCCCAGGGCTGCATTTCTCTCCAGGGTTAGCTCCTGTTTCCTCCACAAGGTCAGTTGTAAATGATCAGGCGAATGGCTCACTTCTCTTCTCCTGGGGCCTTCTTTCCAATATCAAAATTGTTTCTCAAAAACTGCTTCCTCTGTCCTTTGCCTTGCCTTTTATATTTGATTCCCCCACCCACCAAGGGGTGGGGCTGAACACCCTAATGACATGGCCCAGTCAATGCCCTAATCATAAATTAATCATGCCCAGATTAACAGATCAGTTCACAAGCATGATCTAATTATATTTTTGGAATTCATAATTACATTAAATTGGCCATTGGCTGCACTCCACCCTCTGAATTCCAAAAATACATTACAATATTCAAAAAACCTTAAATCAGTAGCAATTCAGCTACAAAATTATATCATAATCATTTTAAAGAAATTCATCTTGAGGCAAAGTCCTGTCTGCTATAGACCTCTGAAACTTACAAAACCATTTAACTGCTTTCAATACACAAATGGAAAGAAAAAGGATAAACATTTTCAATATCATAAGAAGAAATTGGGATGTTAAACATGAGTCATGGATTCTTCACAGTTCAGTAAACCTACACGGTATCCTCCTTTCAATTTAAAAGTCTGAGAGTCATTCTTAAGATGATGGTTTCTTCTTCTTGGGACTACATGGATACCCAACCTTTCCACAGCCTTGCTCAAGGGTCATTTTCTTGGTTTTACCCTCATCAAGCATCTATGTGTTGACCAAGTTCCAGACTTCACCCTCCAAGTGTTTTGGGGTGATTGCCACACCTTATCCAATCTTTGAGGTAGAGTCTTAGCCTTCCTAATACAGTGAGGTGAAGACAACATTCCCCCTTACTTTTGGCATACAGGTTCAACCCTCTCAGAGCAATGGGTTGACCACCTGGCCTTCTCTAATCCATGGGGGACAGGTACATCCCTCTCAGAACTATGGGGTGCTGACCTTAACTGCCCTAATCTTTGAGGAATGTGCTCCACCCTCCCTGTACCCTGGGGCAGCAAAACTCTTTCTGAACATTGGGTGGGGATATCCACCCTCTTCAACTCCTGGGGCAAACGCACCCTCTCTGTACACATGGGTGGGGCTCCTCTCTTGGCCCAAGGTAATTTCTTAATTCCAGATCTCAGCTTCCATGGTCCTCTTCTTAAAGTTGTTTCTCCTCCAATCTCTCCTTTCCAAGTCCTCTTTTGTCCAAGTTGACAGTGGTTTTGTTCATATAGCACTCTCAAAAACGTTGTTGGTTTAGCATGCAAGAAGCAGGGGTCCAAGCCATCAGACATTAAGAATTTCCACAAGTCTTTCTGAGATAACTACATCTTCGATTCTGATTTGCAAGTTCCAGATTTAGCTAATCTTCAAATGGGGCACTTTCATCTGGGAATCTGATTTCCAGAAACTTGGAAGTTCTGGAATCAGTTTCTGTTTTCTTCCTTAATGTATTTTGCTCATCTAGTATTTTGCTATAAGCTGCTAGGTGAAGCCGAGTCACATTCTCTGGGTTTACTTTGGAAAGTACTTCAGCTAAATACTCAGGTTCGCCATTTCCAAATTCTGTCTTCCATATAACACCAGGAGTTAATCCTGCTAAGATCTTTGCAACTTTAAAACATGGATCACCTTTCCTCCAGTTTCCAATAATAGTTTCATCATTTACTTCCAAGGCATCATAAAAAGACTCCTTAGCATCCATATTGTTATTAACAGTTTCTTCAAAGTGATCTTGGCCTTTTTCATCCAGCATTTCACAATTCCTCCAAAAAAAAAATACCCCTTACACATTTATAAAACCATTCCAACATTTTGGTAATTACAAAAGCACTTCCCCACTCCTCGGTACCAAAATCTGTATTAGCCAGCCAAAGGGGTGCTAATGCAATATACCAAAGATTGGTTGGTCTTTATAAAGAGTATTTATTTGGGGTAGAAGTTCACAGATACCAAGCCATAAAGTGTTAAGTTTCTTCTCTCACCACAGTCTATTGCCACGTGTTAGAGCAAGACAGCTGCCGATGTTTGCCAGGGTTCAGGCTTCTTGAGTTCCTCTCTTCCCAGGGCTGCATTTCTCTCCAGGCTTAGCTCCTGTTTCCTCCACAAGGTCAGCTGTAGATGATCAGGGGAATGGCTCGCTTCTCTTCTCCTGGGGCCTTCTTTCCAATATCAAAACTGCTTCTCTAAAACTGCTTCCTCTGTCTTTGTCTTGCCTTTTATATTTGATTCCCCCACCCACCAAGGGGTGGAGCTCAATGCCCTACTTATGTGGCCCAATCAATGCCCTAATCATAACTTAATCATGCCCAGATTAACAGATCAATTCACAAGCATGATCCAATTATATTTTTGGAATTCATAATTACATTAAATTGGCCAATGGCTACAGCAATTGCAAGATTTAATACCTCATGAGCAATTTCCAATTTAGCATCAAGTAATTTGGCTATATTGGGAACGGCCACATATATCAATGAAGCAACTTTATTTAATCCTTGGTAGACCACTGTCATTCTCCAAGTGCCATTTATCATCTGTCATTTTCACTGTTCTTATGGGGCAAATGAAAGAATTTGGACTGGTTTATAATTTGTATTCTAGCCAATTATTTGACTGTGCCAGTTATTTCTTGATGTCCATCTGGCAAGCAATATTGATTTACATTCACAATGTGCTACAGTGAAGATAGAATGACTGGTTTACATTTAGCCAACCTCATAAAGCAGCTTTGATCCCTTGAACCTGTAGGTGAAATTCTTCAACAGTGTGGGCCATGAAAACATCAATGCCTAGTATGTTTTCTTGTTGGGGGGATATATGCACTACATATTCCATGGGGGGTAGTTGCCTACCCTGAGAATAATATGTATCGTTCTTACTCTTATGGTGAGTTGCCATAGCCATCTTCCATGACCCATTGTTCTTGATGATTTTCAGGATTGTCTTAAATTAGGCTGGATTCAGCTCCTATATTTACTAATGTCCATGGTTTTTGCTTGTTAGGGGGTGTCAAATAAATAATGATCTCCACATGTAGCCTCCAGTCACCTTGTAGGAGTCAGACATGTAGGCAAACTTGGCCTCCCCATAAGTGAATGAATTTGAGGATGGGGGGCTTCTATCTTATGAGATTAATTTTGCATAAAGCAAATAGCACGATGGTCACCCTTTCTTCAGGGGTAGTTAGTTTAGTAAATTGCTGTTCAGGTTTTTAGGTTTTACCATAAAACAACAAACGTAATACTTGGTTCCTTATTTATATCCTCTTGAGCAATACCTGCTTTCAAAAGGTCAGCCTACATTTACTTGTGAGTTACCTTAGTAGGACCTTAGTTTTGGGTGTGGATCCCTGAGAGGGTTGTTCCCCTTTCATGTCTTTTATCTCTCATCCTTTCATTATCTTTATTACTTGCTCTTTTTTCCAGTTTAATGAGTCAAATCAGCAATGGCTTCACCAATTACATATATTTCATGGGTTACTGATAGCCTTAAAAGACTACCAGAGTGTCATACCATTCCCTCGATCCAGAATTCATCATTTTTTCCTAATATCTTACAAACATGGTATGACCAGGTCCTGTAAAAGTATGATCATAAATATCTTATCTCATTTTTATTCCTCATAGCAAGGCTTTAACTTCTTCTATAGTATTCCACCAAGTGGGTGGGTTCAGGACTTTTCCCAGTGTTATTCAAATCTCAATATGCAAGAATCAGCCAGTCCATGAGTTCATGTGAACATAGGGTATTCTGCAATTTATGCAATTTTTGCCTTGAAGTGGGGATGGTGTTGATATTACTCAGTTTTTCTGCTTCTCCATCAGTTAGGCTGATCCCATCTGCCCTGCTCTCCCATAACCTACCTCCCAGGTTGTTAAGGATTTCCTAGGTGTTCCTAGAAAGTTTTTCTTAGTTCAATCAATTCTTCTGCTGATTATTCTCTAACAATCATGATTTCATTAATGGTCCAATATTTAGCACTCCTGCCTGTGCTGGATCTTTTACCTGGAATTTAGCTTTCCTCTGTACAAGAGGCCAGACCAGAGTATTTTGGTCTCTTCTTCAATAACTTCTATATCAGTATTGCTATCCTCATTCTCAAGGGTTCCAGGTTTTCATATTCCAAACTTTTCCTGCTAACATTGCCCAAACCCTTGGCCACATTTGTTTATGCCATTCTAATTTTAAGAAATGAAAGGCCAGTGTTCCCATGTCTTCCTAAATTTTATCCAGCTGTTCTGAGAGCTCTGTCACTAAACCAGAGGTGAAAGTCCACATATCCCAACTAGTTGTTAATCCTCCCTCAAATAGTGGATTTCTTTGTCCTTCTTGAGGTAATCTGCTATAGCTAATATATTGTTCATGGTAATGGCCAGCTGACTGCTGTGGCAATACACCAACCAATTTTACTGAATATCATAATCCTCTGTTCCTCTACACATAGAGGTAGAGGGTCACTCTGGGATTTCCCCACAGATTCCATATCTCAGCTTATAGTTTGGCCTGATGAATCCTGCTGATTACATTAATTTTTCTGGGTATATTGAGGAACTGTACAGAATAACAGCTTCCCACAGAAGTGAGAGTGATATGTCAGAACAAAGAACAACTCAGACAGGCCCAGCATGGGGAATAAATTGAGAATTTATTATGGAGCTTACATGGGGTTCTCAGCAGGAGAGGGAGAGATGACAATTCTGAACTCAATCATCTGTACTCACCACAAAATGAAAAGGGTCTTTTATAATGCATGTCTACATGCAGATGTGAAAGGCATTTGAGGGGCAGCAGGAATTCTAAAGAATTCAGTGTTCTGGGCAGTTGCTTCAAAATGATGAAGTGTCTGTCAGATAACCTTTACAAAGTTTCTCAGTAAAGCAAAAGTTACATATTCACAGTAACTATGTGGTAGTTTCATTGATATGAACATAATCAATGGAACAGATACTCTTACAGCTTTCTAGGAGAAATCAATCATTTATGGTACAAGGTATACTGATCAGTCATGAAGTAGCAAAGAATCATTTCCTGAGGCTTGCCTTTTATCTATCTAGTGATGGAATGTTGCTATAACTGGTAGGGGACAGAACTAGAAAAGTTGGGGAAGGAAATATGTAGTCATATATGCCCCTATTCCATTTACTATAGTAACTAAAATAATCAAACATTAGGAATAAATTTATCTAAGGATATAAAGGACCTGTTTATGGAAAACTACAAAACATCAAGAAAAAAAATCAAAGAAGACCCAAATACATGGAAGGAGAGTCAGTGTTCATGGATAGAATGAATAAATGTTGCTAAAATGTCTATTCTACTCAAATTGATTTATAGAGTCAACACAATCCCAATCAAAATTCCAACAGTCTATGTTGCAGAAATGTAAAAAATACAAAACATTTATCTAATTTATTTGTAAGTGTAAGGGGTCCCAAATAGCCAAAAACATCTTTAAAAGAAGAATGAAGTTAGAGAACTCACATTTTCTGGCTTTAATGCATATTACAAAGTTAAAGTGGATATAAAGCATGATATTGGCATAAGGATAGATATATTGACCAATGAAATCAAATTGGTAGTTCATAAATAAACCCTCACATCTATGGCCAATTTATGTTTTATAATGCCGACAAGTCCACTCAACTGTGAAAATATAGTCTCTTCAAAAAATTGTGCTGAGAAAACTGGTCAGCCTACATTTACTTGTGAATAAAAGAGAAACCCTATCTCACAATTTATACAAGAAATAACCCAAAATTGATCAAATACCTAAGTAAAAGAGCCAGGTTTATAAAACTCCTAGAAGAAAATATGTGATGAAAATTATCTTCCTGATCTTGTATTAAGCAATGTTTTCTTAGACTGTAAAGTCAAAGCAGAAGCAATGAAAGAACAAATAGGTAACTGGTACCTCCTCAAAATTAAAAGCTTCTGTACATAAAAAGCCTTTGACAAGAAAGTGAAAAGACAGTCTAGTCAATGGGAAAAAATATCTAAAAACCACATATCTGATAAGGTTTGATATCCAGCATAAATAAATAAATCTTACAAGTCAACAATAAAAAGGCAAACAACTTAATTGAAAAATGGACAAAAGACTTGAATAGACATTTCTTCAAAGAAGAAGTCAAATGGCCAAAAAGCACATGAAAAAATGATCAACATCACTTGCTTTTAGGGAAATGCAAATAAAAATCACAATGAGATATCATTCACACCAGTAAAAATGGCTTCTATTGGAAAAAAAATAAAGAAAGAAAATCAGAAGTATTGGAGAGGATGTGGAGAAATAGGAACACTCATTCACTGCTGGTCGGAATGTAAAGTGATACAGCCACTGTGGAAGAAAACTTGATGTTTCCTCAGGAATATAACTATAGAATTGCCAAATGATCTGACATTCCCGCTGTTAAGATTATACCCAGAAGAACTGAAAGTCAGAATCTGAATGAATATTTGCACAACAATGTTAATAGCAGCATTATTCATAATAGCTAAAAGATTGAAACAACCCAAATGGCCATCAATAAATGAATGGATAAACATATTGTGGTATATGGAATATAATTCAGTCATAAAAAGTGATGAAGTTCTGATGCATGCAACATCTTGAGGACAATATGTTGAATGAAATAAGACAGATAAAAAAGCAAAAATATTGTACAATTTTACTATTATGAACTAATTATAATAAGCAATTGTGGGAACTCTCTGATCTTTACATCTAAGAAACAGTTTGGAGGCCTGTTTCTCTGTCCACACAGAGAAATCACCACTATCAGTTCCTGCCCTAAACAGAAACTTTCCTGTTAATCTTTTCTCCCTTATCTCCCACCATATCTCCTACATATATCATTAAATCTTTCTGTAATCTTGCTTCCCCATTATCAGCCTGGAATTTTTATGATGTTATTTATGACCCCTCATATGCATGATACCTGCCTCTTCCCGTGCTTGCTCACCCTGACCTTAACTGTGAAAAAATTCTGAACAAATGGCATGCTGGGGATCAGCTTGAGAGGATATCTTTTTTAGCTGTTGTCCTCCGACATCGCTCAACCTCCATGTTCAGAGTAATTCCATTGTGCTGTTGCAGGCTCTGATGGACAGACCCCTGTAAGACTTTGCAGGATGGATTCCTGCAAGTGGTGACCCCAATGTGATTCGGACCAGTGGCACAACTGGCACAAAAAAGGGACAAATTTTTTCTGGAAAATGCATCATCCCAAGGTAAGAGAACAGCAACACCCACTCAGGATAGTTGCCTACATGTCAAGAATTCAGTCAGGGGTCTTCTATGTTTCATCATGGTTTCAGGATGCTCAAAAGAGGAAAAAGTTTTTGTTAAAACCATTCAGTAATTACTAAAGGCACCTATATGTACAGCAAAAAAACCTGAACTATTCACTTTATTAAAGTTAGTCCAAAATATGTGCCCATGGTTTCCTGACAGAGGAACATTAGACTTAGAATTATGGGAGCAAGTAGGAAAAAATCTAAAAAGAAAATATGAACAGGGAGAGAAAATTCCCACCTCTGCTCCTATAACCTGGAGCCTAGTGACAACAGCCTTATGCCCACTTTACACCCCTTCCCAGTCTGCTGCTCCCCCAGAGGAGTCCCCACTCAAAGTTCTTTAGCTTTAGACAAAGAGGAAGCCCCGCTTCCTCACCCCTCTCTGCCTTCTTCCCCAGCTCCTCTTAAAAAATCCACAATTCCTAAGGAAAAAAAACTTTACTCCCACTTCCTCCTTTGCCACCCTCAGTCCTCTCTGAAACTCAGACTCCTCACCTTGCTATCAAAAAAATGATTAAAAGAAGCCGTAGAGCTTGGAAAATGTCATGCCTTTCCTATAATTCTCCAAAATGGACAGCCACAGGATGAATCACTTCCCTATACAGTCTTTAAAGAGCTGAGGAGAAGTATTTATGAAAATGAACTTCACAGTTCCTTTACTAAAGGTATTTTAGACTCCACTGCTAATGGCTATCAAATGTGCCCCTGGGATTGGAAAGTTCTTGTAAAAACTATTGTTGCCATAACTCAATTTAATGTTTGGTAACTAGTATATCAAGAAGGCTGCACTCAACAAGCAGAAGTGCAAATAAAGCCCTTATCCATGAAACCATGCTTGTAAGAAAACATTCTATCAAAGATTTAACTAAGATAAAGAAAACATTCTGGCAGCATCTCTGCAATCTCTCTACTCCCTATATGATAATCTGGTTGTGGGCTGGTGGGGGCTGATAAAATTAAACTGCTGGAAGAGTAGGAAAACCTGGCAACACAGTTTCCAAAAAAAAATAATCAAAAGCAGTGAAATCAAAGATGTATGTTTCTATTTATGTATTGTAACTCATTTTTTGTGTTTGTCCGTTTGTTCCGTGTCAGTATATATTTTGATACCTCCAGATGGTAATATTAAATTGATAAATGAGAATTGTTAAAAGAGCTCTATTCAAATGGCCAAAAAATAAATAAGTGCTTATTTAATAAATAAGGATAATGTTTTAAAATAATAAAAATGGTTATAACAAAATTGAATCATTATTTTGACAAATTTGTTTAGTGTTGATGGTAATTGTATCTTGTAAAAGGTTTGCTTGGAAACAGTTTCCAAAATCATTTTGATAACTTAATTATAGATGGTATGTAGAATGTGTTTTTATTATTAAGGAAAAAGAAAGTAATTTTGCCCTAAGATAAAATGACTGGCTATTAAGAAAGAACAAATTGTGAGACAAAACTTGAATGAATACAGAAAGTGCAAAAGGTGCACAGAAAAAGAATTTTTGTGATTAAAGTTAAGTACGATTTAATGGGTTTATCTGTAGAGTGTTAAAAGGTTTGATCATTCTCAAAGTTTCTTAAATCATTGGTTTGTTTTAGTAGAAGTTTATAAAAAGTCTTTCTCCTGAATAATCAGTATACAAAAAAGAAAGTCTGTTTTATGAAAATAGCTTCTTGTACTTTCACTTTAAAAAAAACATGATGTTCAAACCTGCTTTCTCAAAATCAAATCCTGAAAAATAGCTTTTTATTTCAAATTAGAGCAAAAGATTTTTTCTCTCACCTTGAAAAAAGTAAAGTTATAAAATAGTTAAGTTTATTTAATATGTAAAAGTTTGAATGTAAGGTATTTAAAATTTTTATAAAATTAAAAGGAGATTCTTTAACACTCTGTTAATTAAAGTTGTACAAATAAAAGCTTCATAGGAATACTTAAAAGTGTATAAAATTTCTAAAAATTTAGCAATGTTTATATGTCACAAAAACAATCTCTCCACCTAAAAATCAAGAAGCAGATATTTTAACTCATGTTCCTCTGATTTACACCACCTCTGCTAAAGAAGCAGCTCTATAGCTGCAGAAAGAGAGCAGCCATTAGGGGCTGCCAGGGGTTGTGCATAACAGTAAATAATGGTAAATTAAAATAACACCACTGTGGTATGCAGCAGTCCCAAATATTACTACTTTGTTACAAAAAGTTAATATCCAGTTATGTCATTATCACTTTGTTTCAAAACTTGCTAAAGCTTTCTTTAGTATCCCTTTATGCAAGTCAAACCAGACTGCATTCCCCTACCTATAAAAAGGCCAACAATAAACTAAGTTTAAATTCAACACTGTGAATCACAGCCCCAGTTGCAATTAAGAGGCTAACAGCAAACCAATGCAGGTGTTATCATTACAAGTTAATGTGCTGCCCCACAGCCCAAATTAAAAAAAATAATAATAATTTATTGTTGCCTATGCCTCAGGCTATACAAAATAGAGAAAATGAAGTCATTTTATTCATACTACTACCCTATATAACCTCAATGGTTATAAATATTAACCTATAAAAAATAAAAAAGTTTATTCACTGGATGTCTACTAGTTAAAAGTCTTATTATAATTTGTTGTTATTTAATCTACTATAATTATGAGTTATCTATAAAATGCTTAAATACTAATCAAAACTTTAATACAAGATGTTATGTACTTAAAGGTAATTTGATAACTTGTAAATAACATATAAATATATATTATTGAATGCAAATATAAATCTTTTTTGAGTTTAAACAATCTTAAAACTGAATGTATTAGGAAAAAATTTAGGGGGTATTATCCAAACCTAAAAGTGAAATATCATGCAAAAAACTTTGTTAATCAACAAACAATTGCCTTGCTAATCAGTACTTTTCATATTTCAAGAAAAATAATGAGAACTAAAAGAGTAAACACATTAGGGATGTTTTGTAACAAATAAAAACAGATAAAGTGTATTCCAAAAATGTTGTGTTCCTCCCTGGGAAAGCTGGTCACTTTCTCAGGGACTGCTGCATAAACCTTAGAATGTATAGTGCAAGGAGTGTTGTGTTCCTTCCTGAAGAGGCTGGCCGCTTCCTTGGGAATTAACACAGTGCTTGCAAATTAGCATCTATAATATCAAGTTCATTAATCCTGAACATAGTAAAAAATATAATCCCTAGTCAGACCAATTAAAGTCCCACCCTAGAAAGAAGTGCTCTACACAAGTGTTTTCAATCAAAACTCAAGTATAAGCTACTAATTCAAAACATCCCAACCAAAAGCTAAATGTTAGTAGGTTTATATGTAAAACTGCTCTACTTGTCTTTCCTTCTAAAACGCTGTTCAATATTAATTTTTTTAATTGATTATTTTATTCTTGTTTCTCACTCTAATTATCAGTATTAACTTATTAAACTAGATATACATGTTACATTTATCTTGTATCTATCCAGAACTGTAGCCAAAAATGAGCCAAGTATATCAGTGTGTCCCTCAGTTTAGCAAACATGTGAATGTGTATATATATATCATAAAGGATTGAAATATAACAGTTAAACCCCTGTTTATAAACAATCCTTCACTTATTTTATATTCTTTCAACTAACTAGATATCAATAAAAAGTCCTGCCACAAAAAAGCTATAGTGCCACAATATCCTTAGCACTATATACTTTAGATTTTTAAATTGTAATAAAATCAGCCTTGCAACAGCTGAAATACATTTCTCTCTTCATCAGAAAATTCATCAAATACAAACTAAAATTCTGTACAAGGAAATGTTGGGGAATGGATATTAAAAAGGACCCTGTGACATTATAACATGGGAGAGAGGGTATGCTTGTGTGCTTACTCCAATAGGTCCCTGGTGGCTGCCTGCAAAGAATGTGAAGCTATATCATGAGCTGGAAAGATCACCCATTCAACCCAATACCACAGATGGAGAAGATAATGATGGAAGAACAAAGGAACTCCTGGAAACAACCATGCCATAACATTAACCAAACTCAGGGAGTAACTTGGGGATGTCTTAAGCAATTAAACCTAAAAGATTCATGGGCATGCTTATTACTTTCATTATTTTAGCCATTATCATAGCTGCCACTGCCACCCTGTGGCAGTCACTTTAACAGAATCTGTTCAAAATGCTCATTATGTTCATCAAATTATGACCAATCTCACTGACAAACTTTTAACACAAACTCATATCTATAATAATTTTCTTACCAAACTTGATCCTTTAGAAGAGCCTATTCTTTGGATAGGTGAAAAACGACAAGCTCTGCTTACTAAACAATATTTGCAGTGTGACTGGGAACATGTTAAAATTTGGGTCACCCCTTTTTCTTGGAAAAGCTCCCAAATTTCTTGGGAACAAGTTAAAACTCACCTTCAAGGAGCGTTCTCCTACTATTTACAGGGAGAAGTACTGGCTCTCCAGCAATGCCTGGAACATCAACTATCTCAAATACAACTTCTTGCTCAGCAAAACGTGTTTCAAACACTTAATGATAATTTACGGTGGTTAAATCCCTCAAATTTGTTTCATGGCCTAAACATATGAATCTGGATAAAATCTTTCATAGGAATAATCATGCTTCTTGTTTCATTATCAATTCTTAGGTTAATCTGCAAGGCCCTTTCTCGAGCTCATCATGCTGAACAGAAAATCATTGCCCTGGCCACTGCTTCATCTCTCTTGCCTACATCCAGAAATCAAGAGCAAAGAAACAAAAGTGGGGGAGGCTTGGGGGCCCTTTGTTTATAACACCTTTGAATTAATTTTTCCTCCCAATTTCTCCTTTCCTGCCTTCTCACCTGCCTATCTACTTCCTAACTCTGTGATTCCTTTTTCTTTCTGCACATGGTTTTTTCTTGTTTCCCCCCTACCCATTTTTCCTATCATAACCTGGAGGTGTCCTGTACACATCCCTCTGGTAAGTATGCCTTGTGCCATGAGCTTGGCATCCCTAGGTTGAGCAAGCCTTCTAAGAGCTGGTATTGAACTGTTTTTCTCCTGCCCAGTGCTGGGCCCTCTCTGTATTAGAAACCTGGGTTCCCCAAAGCCAGTGACCAGAGCTGGGGCCCCACCTATGGGCAAGGAAGTCCCAAGGCTGGTGCTGGGTTTGAAGGCCTTGAAGGCATAAACTGTCAAAGAACACTTCACACTTCTTGGCCCCAGAAGATGGCTGGTAGCCAGAGACAGGTAAGATTCCTCAGGGAAGGAACAACCTAAGACAGGCACAGTTGCAGAGGGGCCATCAGGATAGAATTTGAAGGCCTACAGAGGTAGAACACTAACCCTCACCCTTCCCAAGGGAGGTCTCCTGCCACCATGGCTATTTGTTTCCCATGCACAGCTCAGTTCAGAACCCAGAGAGCAGACAGTGACTTGGCCTTTCTATTACTATCAAAATTTGTTTCCCATTTATTTATTTTGAACTGTCAGGATAGGAGCAGTTTTTATTAAGGACTGTGTCAGGATACTTTTTCCCTCTTCTTTTTCTTCTTATTTAAGCAGAAAAGGGGGAGATGTGGGAACCCTTTGATCTTTACATCTAAGAAATAACTTGGAGGCCTGTTTTCTCTGCCCTCAAAGAGAAATCACCTCTCCTGCTTATCCTATCTCCCTTGCTTCCCACCTTATCTCCTAAGTATATCACTAAATGTTTCTGTAATCCTGCTTCCCCATTATCAGCCTGGAATTCTTATGAGATTATTTACACTCCTCAAGTGCCACCATATCTGCCTGCTCCCCTGCATGTGCAACCTGACATTGACTGTGAAAAAATCCTGAATAAAAGGCATGCTGGGGTTTAGCTCGAGAAGATAGCTTCTTCAGCTGTTCTCCCCCTGACCTCTCTCAACATCCATGTTCAGACTGATTTCATTGTGCCATCGTGGACTCTGCTGGACAGACCACCACAAGACTTTGCAGGACAGATTCCTGCAAATAACAACATTTATAAATGATTTCCATTTTTTCTTTGAATTTTCACAATTTCATTGTGAAAAATGTTATTAGACCATGGTTATTAAGCCACTGATAAATTAATCATTACTCTTGAAATAGTTATACTTTTACCCAGTCATAAATTAGAACATCTCTAAAGAATATCAGTAATCCTGCTCAACATTGTGTGGCTTC
Organism: Cabassous unicinctus; assembly: GCA_029593785.1. Classification (NCBI taxonomy): domain Eukaryota; kingdom Metazoa; phylum Chordata; class Mammalia; order Cingulata; family Chlamyphoridae; genus Cabassous; species Cabassous unicinctus. The sequence continues at coordinate 10,141 of JAQZBX010013164.1, read as the reverse complement.
TAAGGGGAAGGCAAGTTTCTGTTACAAACCTGATATAGATATATTAGTCCTTGAACTTTTATCCTTGACATCATGTCAAGCAATCTTCCATGGAAACTATTTCCCTAGAGGAGCCAATATTGCATTATCCACAATCCTCAATATAAGAGGTGCCTTGTTGAAAACCAAGGGATACTCTGCTCTGCTTGAGTTCACAATAGCTCCTGGTATGCTCCTGCTACATTACTTCCAGGTGAACTTTCTATTTGACCAGGCCCTGAACAAAATTTGTTTGATTTGTTTTACTTCAGAAAATAATCATGCACTAAAATTTAAATATAAGTTCTTTCAAAGGAAACAAATAATAAATCACAGAAATTGCATGCCCCTTAAATGGGTTATATATTTTAGTTGTGAGAAAAACTAGAGGTTGACAAATTTCTAGACAGATAATGCTGGAAGAAATTTTTCAACAACTTTACTTATGGTAAGTATTAATCTCAAATTTCAAGTGCATTAGTTTATCTCAAAAAAAGGGGATATTACTAGAAGGATATATATATACATATACATATACATATATATAATGCTTTTCCTAAGTAATGCTAGGATTTGTGGAAACAGAAATATAAAACCGAGGGAATCAGAGTCATCAACCAATGTACACATATTGAAAATATGATTTTTGGAAGCAATTTGATTCAATAATTTTTAAAAACATGCCTGATAATTAATAATTTTGTGTGCTGTCTAATATTATTAAACATAATGTTTTAATTTCTGAATTGTCATTTTTACTAAATAATTTTGAATAGAAAAGAACAGTAAATGATGCATTAAAACACTCTATCATTGCTTTAACATAACTATTTTTATATTTGCTGAATTTAAATAAAAGTAGAAATAGAATGTTATGTACTTGATTTCTGGACACAATCAATCTTGGTAGAATCAATAGGCCAACAATACTTAATGGTAGTGATTATAGGTAATAACTTTGTATGCCCTTTCTTTCATCTAAAAATGTGTACAAGAGTTACATTTATGGTATAATGTTTTCATCTGGAGAAATGTGCTAATGGAGGGAAGTACTTATAAAAGCGTCAAGTTCATTCTAATTACTCAATATATATATGTATATATATATATATATATGAGTCTTTATTATATAATTTCCAAATGTTGATTTTTACCTAATTTATAATTGACTAAGATTTTTTTAAACATATTTTGCAAACAAGTATTTTTATATATTTCTAGAATCATTAGGCTGATTTTTGAAAAATGCCAAATCATTCCTATAAACAAAAACAGTTCTGAAGTCATTCATACCAATTATCACTTTTGATACTTTAACAGTTTACAACAAGTTGATTGCTATTATGAAAAGAAGGAATAAAGCCAATGTGAGTGATTTAATCCTTATTGAGTTCACAGAATCTGAAGAGATACAGTGATTTCTTTTTATGTTATTTCTTCTAATATACCTGATTACCCTGCTTGTAAATGCAGGAATGATACTGATTATTCACCCAGATCTCCAGCTTCACATCCCCATGTACTTTTTCATGTCACCTGTCAGTCCTGGACCTCATTCAACAGTCATCACACCTAAAATCTTAGAGAGCTTACTGACTTCCAACAAGTCTTTTTCATTCATTGGCTGTTTCACACAGATGACTTTTCCCCCCCTCTTCTGTGCCACTGAATTTTTCTTTCTCTTTTCAATGGCCTATGATGGCTAGTTAGCTATCTGCAATCCTCTTCTCTACCCAGTGGTTATGTCCAGGAGACACTGCCATGTCTTCATCACTGGGTCCTATCTGACAGGTTTTACTGAATCATTAGTTTACCTTCTATTCATGAACAGTTTACATTTCTGTGACTCCAATGTAATCTCTCACTTTCACTGTGACATAACTCCAATTTTAACCCTGTCCTGCAGTGACACACCTGAAACTGAAATAATGATATTCATTTTTGCTAATTTAAATGTAATGGTGTCTCTTAGCACAATCTCAGTTTCCTATGTGTCCATTCTGCCTATTATCCTGAAAATTGATTCTTCTTCAGGAAAGCACAAAGCCTTCTCTAACTGTGCCTACCACCTCCTGGGGGTCAAAATGTATTATGGCACTATGTGTTTTACTTATTTAAAATCCAAGAAGTCCTACTCCTTGGGAAAGGAACGAGTGGCCTCTGTGTTTTATACTATGGTGCTAAATCCATTGATTTATAGTCTTAGGAACAAAGAGGTGAAAAATGTTCTCTTCAGAGTCATGCAGAAGAGAGAATTTTCTAAGCAATAGAATTGATGGTAATGCTGAATATTTAAGTGCATCTGTTCTTTCTTTTCCATTTGGGTATTTACTTGGTTTCTTTCTAAATACACTAGCATCCATTAATGAGTTTGCATTTATGTTGAGTCATCCTCTATTATACCATGCATTCAATAAAATATATCCAAGAATTCTGAAATCTACATATAAATTGGAAGCCAGTAAATATATTTTAATCCTATGGTTTAAATATATGTGATTTTAAAGGTTACTATTGTGAAATAGAAAAAAAAAGTATTGTTATTATTCAAATTTTATTATGGAAATTCCCATTCATATTAAAATTTCAGCGAATTTTCTTAAGGAGAGCTTTTTAAGAAATTATTCAATTTATTCTGTGGGCAAGAAATTTATCATAGTCTTAAATAGTACTTTGTTAGACTAGAAAATCCAGTGTTTAGGCTCTCGATCTGTCTTTCAGCTGTTTTGGTGAATATTCCTTGGTAAGTCACTGAAAGATTTAGTCTAGTTTCCTCAGTTAAAGTATACAAATAGTTCTGTATCCATTGGTTTATTTTAAAGATGAAATCATGTGAGTAATGGAAAGGATTTAAAGTCACATAAATAAAATTTGACCATGATCATCAGAATGCTTACATTCTTACAAAATTTTGAATATACAATAGCTTTCCTTATGACAATTTATGTTGGTGGTTTATAAATATTTTGGGCAAATCTTATTCATAAAGAAATAAACAGCTTAAAAAATCAAAAAAAAAAACACTTCAATATTTGGTCTTAGAGCAAAGTAAAATATTGTGATATAATACAGGTAAAGAAAAAAAAATTGTATGTGTACATTGAAAAAATTCTGGAAAATATTTTAAATATTGTTAAATAAAATAGAAATATCCTAGTCAATTTTGAGAGCTTTGTTCATGGTCTTCTAGACAAACTTTACATATAAAATATACCAAATATTTCTATTAATCCCAATATGAACCCTGTACATTTGAAGTATTAACTATTATTTTTTTAAAAGTGCCTCCACATAATATGAATTTGCAGTTTTGATTTCACTACTATTGAATGTATATTTAAGAATGTATGTTTACTTCCTTTTCCTACATTTTTTAATTTTAATTTAAATGAAAGCAATGCTTGTTAGATATATATTTTTTTCTTCAAGTGACTTATATTCTTTCAATTTATATTTAGATTTTAATTATAGAATTATATTTATTCATTTTCTTAAATGATTTTTGAAATATCAAAGTTCAACCTCTATTTTAGGATTAAAATTTTAATGAATTCTTACAAGTTCATCACTCTTTATTAATTTATTCAAATAAGTAAAATATGTTTTATTATCCTGTACATCCTGAATTTCTATAAAATTTTTACTTTTCATATGCAATATCAATTGAAATTAAAGAATTAAGATTTATTTATGCTCTAGGTTCTAAGTTGTCTAGATCTATATTTATTACAAATCTTTGTTTTGTTTACATTTAACAGTCTTTGATAAGCATTTATTTTTTAATACTATACTTTTAAAATTATTCACTCATCTTGTATATCCCTTGTGTCTTTTCTTACATTTATAGGCCTTTGACATTTTTGGGTCATTTTCATGAACTGTGCTGGCCTTTCTTTCATTTACTTATGCTTCTATAATTTAGAAAATGTTTCCTTCTGGTTTTGTTTTTTGTTGGTAATGTATCATTTTAGTTTTGTTGGTCAAATATTTATCTAATTTTATAGACAGTAGTAAGTTCAGGCATTCCTTGTGTTTTAGTTAAATTCAGACTACCCTGTCCTTTTAAAATATATTCTAGAAAGCATTTATGATGTTATTAAATCAGTTTAATAAATACTTTAGGCAAAGTGAAACCCTAGCTTATTTACATTGTCACTCTACTTTCCTTATTCCCATCAGTGCATATCATTATTTATGGAAAATATGTTCTGAAGTACTTTTAAGACAAAATCCTTTTGTTCATGTTTTTTTCCCAATATTATGTATTGTAAAAATTGAGCTATTTAAAAAATGATAAATAAAAATAGACTGGAATGAACAAGACAAAATATGAACAATAGACTTATATGGATATAATTGATGCTATATTATAATGGTAAAAAATGGATTTTATTTGCTGAGTGCCTACTGAGTTCCAGACAATATTGAAAGGGCCTTAAGCATATAATTAACATAGATTATCTTCATAAAATAACTCTCTGCTAGATACTTGCAATATCTAAAATTTGTTCTCAGGTAATGAAAAGCTATACTGCTACTTACTCAAGCAAAGACTTAAAAGTCATCCTGGAATTTTCTCCATCTCATACACCTCACATCTAATCCATCAGCACATTATGATTCTCTGTGCAGAATATTTTTGGAGTGTGAGTATTTCTGAACCTTTCCTCTAGTTCTACCCTAGCCAAAAGAACCATCATCTCAGTCCTTAAATGATTGCCACAGTCTTCTAGATAGTTCTTTGCTGTCTTATGCCCCTTGAACCTCAAGTCAATGTGGGGGGAAGTGATACTGCTAAAACATAGGTTGTATCATGGCACTTCTATTCAAAAGACCTACAAGACTTGCCATAAAATTAAGAGTCAAAATAATTTTTTTCCCCAAGAGCCTACATTTGCAACCTGATCTTACCCCAACTCCTTACTTTATAAAGTCATCACATTTAGCATTGTACCCATCACATTCATTTTGGAGGAGCCACACTGACTAACTCACTGTATGTTATCAGCAACTATACACATTAGTTCTGATGCTGCCTGAAGTATTTACAATTTTTCTTCCCCAGACTGGGTCGTTTCTTATTCTCTTCCTCCTAAGACCATCACTTAACACCTTAGTTAATATTGCATCTGCACCATCCCTTATAAATGCTGCATTTGTTTTTTTAGCAGTTATCTTTATCTAACGCTGTAAATATTTTGATTATTCCTTTTGATTACTCTCTGTTTTCCACACATTGAAACCTTAATGTGCATAGATTTTTGTCAATAATATTCAACGCTGTAAACCCAAGACCTTGAAAAGTGCCTCAATAAATATATTTGAATGGCTGAATTTTACAGATGTTGAAACTAAGCCATAGAAGTTTACATTGCATGTTTATGGTCAGATGAGAGGTTAAAGGTCAAGCTCAAATTTAAACCCTGTCAGACTGACTTTAGAGCTTTCATTCTTATTCACCATTTTATATATGACTTTTTTCTGCAAAATTATGCTATTCTTATCAGAGTTGAAAACATATAATATATAAATTTATTGTATTAAAATATATTAATTACAGGGATTTTTGAAAGATGTTTGTTGCTGGCAGACTTCATTAGAGCTGATAATAGAAGACAGTGTAATTTTGGAGATAGCTGCTAAATGTTCTCACATATACATGCATTGTCTCAGTTTTGTAAGAAAGAACTCTGTAAAAGAAAGTGATTGATCAGGTGATGTGATTGGACTGGAGAGGGAATCTGTATTAGATATAGGATGGCTGCTGTAAGAAAGGGCTTCAGAAACAGAGTAGTCCCCCAAAAGGGAAAGAATAATCATTGTTTGTAACCGCACAGACTATAGCTGATGTGGTTTTGTGGGTGGTTTTCATCCAGGGACACAGATTTCTCTTATGCAGTCACTGTGCTATCTCCCAAGATGTTTTCTCCTTCTTCAGGTTTGAAGAGGTTTCACATAGCACTCTACCCACATTCCAGTATGAGGGAAAGGTGAGATTTTTACATTTCAAAAACAATTTAAATTTTTTTTGTCATTTGGAAGGGAAAATTTTTAAGGTTTTTAAGGAAAAATTCGATTATTATGAGCAATAGGTCTAAAGAGATTATTTTTTTCTGATGTTAATTATATATGGAATTGTACATTACCTTTAAATTATCAAATTTAGCAAATAAAAGTTTTTATAATGTTTTCATACTATTCTTTTAATAATTGTTGGAAACTATGGTGATTTCTTTACCTGTATCCCTTCTGCTTGTAATTTTTGTTTTTTCCCTTTTTAGTGGTTGCTCTAAGGGTTTATTTTATGCTTATTTAATTTATCATAGTTAACCTAAAAGAATATACCAATTAACTAATAACATTGGAATTGTAAAATAGTAGAGCTTCAATTCATCTTTCCAATTTTGTTATTTTTCCCATAAATTGTACTTTTATATCTGATTTAAACCCAACATTTAATCAATCTACTTTTACTTTAAAAAATTGTTTTTAAAGCAGTAAACTTTTAAAAATCAAATATTTCATATATTTAACTTTATTTTTCATTTTCAGTGCCAGATATGTTTACTTTTAGTGTCCCTTTGTTGTCATTGTCTAGACTGGATACTTTTTGAGACACAAGTCTGTCTACAAAAAAATGTTTCTCTCTATATGTGTTAATTTTCTGAAAATGTCTTTTTTTCCCCTAATTTTCAGTGGGTATTGAATGAGTTATCTTTTATTACTTTAGTTATATCATTCCAATGTATTCTGGCTTGGAACAAAATTGATGGCAAGTCGTTTTAAATAATTATATATTTTTCCACTATATATGACATGTATTTTCCTATGACTGCATTCAAAATTGTGTATTTGTCTTTGTTTTTAATACTGAATCTGATGAATCTAGATGTATTTTATCCTTGATTGATTTGTTTTTGTCTTAATCTTTCCTGGTGGTTCGCTGACATTTGGGGGCAATAACTTGTCTTTTCTTATTTTTGGAAAAATTTTCGCTATTATCTCCTTAAATATTTCTTCTGCTTCATTCCCTCACTTGCTGTAGAACTCTGTATATAATAAATTATTTAATATTATCCCACAGATCTTGGATAATTGTTTTCCCAAACAAGTTCTTTTTTTAATATTCTTTCTGTTTAAAAAGATCTTATTGGCTTATATTCATGTCCATTCATTCTTTTCTCAGATGTACTGACTCTATTGATGAACCTGTTGAAGGAATATACCATCTCTGCTACTGTAATTGTATGCTTTTAAAATGTTTATTTCTAGCATTTCATTGGACCCTAACTTACAGTGTAGTCTCTCTGATGAAATTTCTCATGTATCTGTGTGTATTTTTTATCCCATTCACTGGATATTTTAAGCAATGAATTGACAATATTCTTTAGGCAAAACCACTGGGAACATCTGCAGTTCAAAATGTTGACTTCAAATTTCAAAAGAGTGAGGAACAGCACACACCATAGGGACATTTATTTCCATGAATCTACAATCAACAATACATTAACAAGTGTAATACCTTAAATGCAAATTCATTTATTTATTTTTACTTTCTTCAGAATACTTCTTGGCCTGGGTGGAAGATGGTTTTGGTTTAGGTAGGCACTCACCATTTCTCTCACAGAAGATGGCTGATTGGGGACAGGATCCTGCCTGGGTGGTCATTTCTGGGAACCTGTGGAGTAAGAATCTTGGTGACATCGATTTGGAGGGAGCTGGACAGCGACGTGGACTGCTTAGTATAAAATCAAGAGTTTTTTCCCCCAGCTGGAAATCGCAAATGCAGATGGCTAAGCTATACCCTCCCAGCAACCCAGTGAGAGGGAGCACTCTCTGAGAGTGGGAGGGACCTGGCTAAGAGTGTGAAGGGTTTTTTATGTGGGTTTGGCTGCCTGGAACCCCTTGCAGCTTTTTGGGAGTCAACCAGCTGACTAGAAGTGGTGCTGGACTGAGGGGAGAGGCGAATCTGCTGAGGAAGCCTGATGAGCTAACAGCTCTGGGGCACAGAGACTAAGCTTGGGAGCTGGCGGAGCAAGCCAAATTTATAGTTCCACACTGATTATCAGAGTCTCAGCTCCCTTGGGGGGGTCAGGCAATGGGAAGTGTTGTTGAAGAGTTTTCACAAGCCTATTTAGGGTCCTCTCAGCTAAGGGGATGGTCTAGTAGAGGTCTTCTTTTGGGTCCCTTATTTCCTCAAAAACATTTGTTTAACTTAATTTAAATGCTAAAATCTGCATCAAAACCTGCAGAGAGAAGGCTACAGGATAATTGATTGATGAACGCAGCCTGAGAGGCTCCACAAGGGTCCAAGAAGGAATACAGTTCTTCCTTAATTTTGTTTGACTGCATGTTTGTGTGTTTGTTTGGTTTTTCTTTGTTTGTTTGTTTCTTGATTTTCTTTCCTCTTTCCTCTTGCCCCCCCACCTTTTTTTTTAAATTAGGTGCTGCTGGCTTGTTTCTTCTTTGCTGTGCTTCTTCTTCATTGATTTTCCATTCTCTTTATAGTGATTTTTGCCTACCAATGCTATCTCTTTTCCTTCCTTCATCTTTCCACCTTGTGCTTTCAGTTGTGGTTTTTACATTCCACCTTTTTTGATTAGTCCTCAACTTCATGGGTGTAGATTTCTACCTTGGTAATTCTGTTTTCATTTCTTTCTTTTTTTATTATTATTAACTTTTTCCTTTCAGCCCTGTCTTTACTCTTTCCCTCTCTCCATATCATTCTGGCTTTTTAAATCATTCTATATATTTTTCTCTATTTTATTTCTCATTCCATTGTAGATACTCTACTTTTTTCCCCCATTACTCTACACTGCCTACTGAGTTAAATATTCATTTTACCAAGTCTGCTAGAGCCCCTTTTCTAACTTTTATCAATATTACTATTATCCTTTTTTCTTTCTTACGTCTTTCAATTTCTCTGGCCCTAATCTTTTTCTTTCAAGGGAACATAGAAAAAACAAGGAAATGCAACAAGAAGAATGTGTCAAAGAAAAAACTTAAAACACACACTGAAACACAAGCTAAATAAAACTCTAAAGCAGAGAGAGAAGCTAATCAACTGAATAAATCTATCAAGATAAAATGATGACCAGAGGGCAACAAAAAATTACAAACCATACTGAGAAACAGGAAGACATGGACCATTCCATTGAACAAACTAAAAACCAGGAAGAGAAGCAGAATGTCAAACAACTAATCAATGCTGCCAAAACAAATATCATCGACCAACTTAATGAAGTAAAGGAAGACATTAGGGATATTAAAAAGACACTGGAAGAACAACTGAAAAAATTGTAAACATACATAAAAAGATAACGGATATGATGGTGATGAATGGCACAATCCAAGAAATCAAATCACATAACAGCAGATTTGAACAGGAAGAAGAAAGAATTAGTGAAGTGGAAGACAATACATCTGAAATCAAATAAATAGTAGAACAGATAGATAAAAAGATAGAAAAAATCCAGCAGGGACTTAGGGATTTAACCAAGAACACAAAATGCACAAACATATGTATTATAGGCATCACAGAAGGAGAAGAAAAGGGAAAGGGAACAGAAGAAATTTTGAAGGAAGTAATGGCTGAAAACTTCCCAACCCTATTGAGAGAGATGGATCTACATGTCCAGGAAGCTTTGTGCACCCCAAACAGTATAAATCCTAAGAGGCCAAGTCCAAGACATAAAATTATCAAAATGTCCAATACTCAAGACAAAGAGAAAATACTCAAGGCAGCAAGAGAAAAGAGAACCATCACATAAAGGGAGGCACAATAAGATTAAGTGCTGATTTCTCAGCTGAAACCATGGAGGCAAGAAAATAGTGGTATGACATAGTCAAGGTACTTAAAGAAAAAATTTCCAGCCATGAATTCTCTATCCAGCAAACCTGGCAATTCAAAAATGACAGAGAGTTCAAAATATTCACAGATAAACAGAAATTAAGAGACTATGCCAACAAGAAACATGCACTTCAGAAATACTAAAGGAAGCTGTACAGGTTGAAAGGAAAAAAACAGCAGAGAGAGAATTGGAGAAGAGTCTGAACAACTGAAAATACAAAAGGAGAAATAAAAACAACATATGACATACATAAACCCAAAGAAAATATGGCT